>CAJNIZ010007224.1:138955-228980 GCA_905231905.1 Symbiodinium pilosum
TTCCCAGTAGAGTCCCTTTATCTTTCCTGTGAGCTTCTGCCTGCATCCCTCAGGGTTCACGGATGCATTTGGTACAAGGCGCGTGCAAACAGCTGCGGCCCGAGCAGCGTGAGTGGTGCCTTTGTATTCTACCCATGAGTTTTCCTTTAGACTTGGTACTTGGACTCGGTACTCTGAGGGTGGCCTCTGGCCTGCAGGGTGCGGAGCAGTCCCTAAGTCTTCTCGAGGCAAGTGTGGTGCTTCATTTCCGAGAGCTTTGCGTGACAGCTCTCTTGATCAGCGTCGGCTTTGTGAGCAGTGTTGGTTGCACCAATCGCTTGTCAATTTGGAGCGCAGGACAGAAATCAAGAGGCCGCAAAAGCGCTGCGGAAGGCACTCACGTTTTGACCAAAAAAATTTTTGCGTGCCGCATCAGCGTGACACTTCTCTTGTCAGTGCTTGTGGCAACTTCCAATGTATCCTAGTCCAAGCAATTGTCATCAATGAAACAAGCCCCTATGGCAAGGTGGGCCGAAAGTTGGCTAGCGTCGAGAAAGCTATCCAGGCAGCGCAGTCTCGGAAGGCCATTCCGTGAAACCATCCCCTCACCAATCAGGGCTGCAAAGCTTGAGATGCATCTATCTCTTCCTGCAGGGCTACTCCGTGCAGTACTCTCCCCGCAGCACTGCGAGTTCTGAGGGTGCGGCGCCAGGCCCGAAACCGAACAAGTTCAGACTAGAGGGTTGTATAGGGTGTTTTGACCGAGCCAAATCGGACTTGCAACTGCTCCAGGCGAAGCACTTCGCCGATCGCTGGGCCTGGCTCTCGCAAAGCGATCACCAAGACAGCCGAAGGCGGGAACATGCGGGAAGTCGTGGGCATCCTCTTCTCTGGAAGTTCAAAAGACAAAAAAGAGGACGCTGTCCAGATTCACAGGCAGCAGGGATGTTCAAAGCTGTGCTGGGCGTGAAGTAAACACATCGATATCCCGCCGTAAGTCCCTCATAAAGAATCTACCCTCACGTGAGCTGCCCTGCTTTGCACAGGCGGAGCCAACTGTACGAATTACGCTGCCGCCTTTGGCGCTGACCTAGTGGTTTGAGTACTCTTGCCGCAGCAGCTGTCGGCGCGGTGGCGACACAGTGACTGGAGATGAACAAGGTAAAATAGGAGCAACACCATCTCCGCCATCCCCTGCACTAACGCACAGTAAACTCCGGTGAACCTACCTTGAAGACAGGACATCTTCTCACGGGCGTGTTGCTACATTCCACACGTTGCGGCTATCAGGGAAGAGTGCTTAATGACCAGTGTCTGAGAACATTTGCTACTCATGTGTTTCACTTAGCTTCTTTACCAGTACTGGTATGGTTCTGTATGGGCAAGGCCAGGCTTGCATGATTAATTGGCAATGCCACGGGATCCTTCAACTTACTTCCCTGACGGCTGGATAGAGGCCTTCCGGTCTTGATCGCGCTGGCGCGGGCCGGACAGCTACACAGAGAGTGTGATCCTCTTAGAGTTGAAGATCAACCCCTCTCAAGTTTTTCCTGCACTCGCCCTGATTAATGAAACAGCAATCCACCAGCTTGTTGTCACCAAACGCGCAAGCTTGAGAGGGAAGCGGAGGTGAGATCTCTTGTGTGCATCCTCAGAAAGTCCTGGCTTTTTGTTACGTTTATACTTCAAATGCCCTCGGGGCCTGGCAGCGTGGGAACCACTTGCCATGCAGACCCAGGGATACATCATCCCAGTGCCAAGTCTGACCTCGTGCTCATAATAATTGCCTATGGCTATCACTTCTTCACATGTTTTTTTGCTGTGGTTTGGTTGTGCCTCTTTGGCCAAGTCGTGGACAATTCCTGGCCGGGTGAAGCTCAAACGGTGCATCGGAAGTTGCTTCTGGGAGAGTGGTCATGTTCTTTGGACGGCAGAGGCTTATCACCTCGTCGGTAGTAGCGCTCAGTTGGCAATTACAGCTGAGAGCCTCAGGTAAAACTCCTAAGCAAGAAGCCCCTGCCGTGCAGAAGCGTAGCCATGCCGCCCAGCAAAATTCCCACAAACATATCTTCAAGGTGTATTATGTGACAATTAGTTGTACGCAGTTGTTGGAGGCTGTGTTAAAGGCAAAGGACAGCCTTGAACATGGCACACGACATTTCATGACTTTGCTCCTTGGTTGCTGCAGCCACGAGCAGGTAACCTTGATCAGCGAATGGCAAGCTGAAGTCCCTGCGCCAATCACGAGCTGCTACGATCTCAGCATGTGAATACGCGGCATGCCTCTTCCCAGGCATCCCGCGTGCCATGTGCTCAGCCAACAACCTTCGCGCTGTGGAGCTGTTCCAGGTCTAGAGTTGCACGACGGACTTCTGGCCATAGGCTTCAAGCAAGGCTGGGACGGTAAGCCACGGGAAGGATCTCGAATTTTGTTGTCCTAGGCTGCGATGTGAATCTCATCGACCCCTGCACGGCTACCGTTTGTTGGGTTCTGTATGGCCACGCCCTGAGGCCCTGAGCACTAGTTTGGGCAGGCAGCCCCTCCCGCCTCGCATGCCCATGTGTTGAGTGGTATGTAGCTTGGTCACAGGGCTCTGTTTCACGAGGGCCTGTTTCTCTGCATGTCAATGTAGGATGCTCATTTGACAATGTGCTGCCCATCTGTGTTCCCAGGCCACACCAACCGCGTGACAGCTCTGGCAGAATGTGCGGATGGTCGCTTTGCCTTGGCCTCGTGTGACAAGATTTGAGAAGCTAGCAGGCAACAACAGGGCCTGTGCAGCCAGGCATACATGTCAGTCATTGCTGAGTTCAGGGTTCGGGCAACATGAATGACATGACAGACGCACCCGCAAAGGTTACTGGCGGAGCTGACGGTGCTCTGACCCTCTCTGCTGACTTTGTGAGCTTGAAGTTAACAGTTAAACTCAATGTGGGTCGGCATCGAAGTCCGAAGGTGCCATCAGGTTGTGGGCGAAACGGACCTGGTCTGAGGATGCAATTTCTCAGGACCGCGTGAAGGAGCTGAACTAGATATCAATTTTAAGTCCTGCCCGGACGGGCAGCTGCATTCAGCCAGGGCTTCACTTGAAATCGAAGTATGCATGGCATGCTCAGGCACAGGCGCGGACTTAATGTTGATGTCAAGCCTTCTTGTGGTGTAGCTGTCTGCCCGACTTCAAATTTGCTGTAGGTCTTGCACATGACCCCGTTGTTACCAGTGGCGACCACGCTTTGTTTTTCTCTTCCGAAACTGCTTGGCAGCTGTTACTTGGGATTTTGTCGGGGGCTTTGAGATGGAACTCTCCTTCTTCTCAGTTTCTTCATGCTTGGCATTGTTTACGGGGCTTTTGAGAGGGATCACTACTACAAGTCGCTTCCTGTCGCTTAGATTTTTCGAGGGGCTTTTGAAAAACAACTCTCCAACAGGGCGTGTATGCGTTTTTAGATTTTGGGGCGCGTTCGAAAGAATGTCATCTATAAGTTAGCCTCTTCGAACTTAGGCTGTTGCGGTGCTTTTAAAAGAGACTTCTCCTATTACGTTTGTTGTTGTTACTTGGGATTTGTCCGGGGGCTTTTGAAAGGGACCATCCCCATACCTTTTTTTTGGTGGAGAAACCTTGAAGTCAAGTCCAAACATCGACGAGGGAGCACAAGCTTAAAGTTGGTTCTAACAACCGACTAAAAAGTTTTGTGTGAAGAAACCTTGAAATCGATCGCAAGCATTTATCATGAAGTAAGCTCAAAACTGGCTCTAAGACCGACTTAACAAGGAAAAGGCTTGCCATGGATTTCAAGTGTCAGGAAGCTTGAGCAACTGGGAAGAGAGAGTTAAACATGTTTTTAAGTCATTTGCAGGGCTTACCCCGGGAAGATGACAGAATGTCTCAGATTCCAAACTTTCTTGGTTTGCTGGAGGATCCTCTTCACCGAGCAGCCGACGCGTCTGCTGTGCTTTCCTCGGCCTTTGAGGTGACAGCTTATCTCACGGTAATGAAACAACACTCTTGAGCCTCAGGATGGTACAGACCCACCGCAACTGTCGACACAGGAGGGCAGAAAAATTGGTCCAAAATGGCTTCTTCCTTCTCACCCTTACCGCAAGGCCTGGAACGAGCTTTCCGGAGAGTGGCCTGCAAAGCCAGGGGTTTGCAGTATGGCGCGGTCCTTGTATGTGAAGTTTATTGTGGAAGATCGAAACATCATGTAAGCAAAGCTGGCGATGCTCTGAGGCCTTCTATGCTCATACTCAGCAGGCCAGTGATGAAGCTGCTGCGTTGCTGCTACGAGCTGTGTGATTCATGCCACAGCACTTCCTTGTTCCAGGCACGGCGTGGTGAGATGGCAGCACTGTTTCTGCGAGCCAGTGGCTCAAGCTGTCTTGTCTAGGATGAATTTTAGGTCTCTCGGGCCCCAAGGTTCTGGTGCAAAGTGGTAGCAATCTCATCAAGGCGGGGCCGTGTGCATGTGTCTATGGTCCTGGAGCAGCTTTCAGTAGAAGATTTGGGCTTAGCCAGGCAGAGGCATTGAAAAAGTCCCAAGTCTATGTGGCTTGTGAGGAACTCAGTCTCCCAGATCAAGGGTCAAAAGCCTGCTGCCACACAGGTAGCTGAACGCAGGCATGCAGGTCAAAACATGCGGCTAAAAAGACTCTGTTCCTTCTGATTGATTCTTCATCTCTGCAGCTGGTGGTTGGTGACTTGACTGTGCAGCTTTCTTTCAATAAGCAAGGCACTGTGCTGGACGTGGCCGATGCGTCGCAGATGTGCCAGGAAACAACAGCTCAGACACAAAGCAGCAGGACGAAGCGGCGGAATCCAATAGACTCACTAGACACTAGAACAGGCAGAGGAAAGTGGGCTTATTAATGTCTCATGTAACTCATGTATGCATGCCCATGTCGTGTAGCTCTTACTTGACCGTTTCACGCTACCCGTCCCGCATGCTTCCAGGACAGGCTCTTGGAACGAATTCCTGGCGCTGTCATATCGCAGGAGGGCATCTCCACTTTCCTGTGTATGGCCCAGCCCAAGTGGTCAGAACCGAGGAGCTGGATCGCGGGCAAGCAAGAGTGTGAGGCTCAGACACTGCAATCCATCGCGACCCACGCAATGGTCGCATCATGAGGCCTGAGGTTCCATTTGCAATTGACAGTCTGGTGTGGTAATCGAAATGATTGGCTCAATGTCATCCATGCAGTGTTTGTGGAAAATGCATATTGACAATTATTGGGCATTCATTGTTTTCACATGGAGGCGGTTCCGATGCCCGATAAACTAAGTGCCGCTCAGCAGGTGACGGAAATGCTGTTTAAGCCCTTCATGAGCTGCGACCACAAATATACCAAGTTCATTGGATTTTCCCTTCTACCTAGCCTGTGTACTGAAGCGATGACCTGGGTGCTGTGCGTCTTGCTTGCCGCACAGTTTGCCACCCAGCCGTACCTGACAAGGCAGGGCAGGAAAAAATGTAACTCCCTCATGTTGACATCCTGGGTCCGCACTATACTTTGAAAGTGCTTCAGCCGCCTCAGGAAGTTTACAAGCAATGAGCTTGTAATCAGCTGCAAGGCTGCAAGATGTGAACATGGACCAGATTTGACGAGCCTGAGATCTGCCTAGGCTCCTACGTTGCAGCCGCGGAGCTGCTGAAGCTTATCGCTTGCTTGTGCTTCCTTTTCCTGAAGGGTACCTGGGAAGCTGCCTTTAGAGGTTGGACATGGCGGCGCCTCGTCTGTAAACTCCGAGAGCACTGAGTTGCATGAGTTGCATGGGTTGAAGTTGCATGCGCTGCATGCTCAGCTGAGGAGTGGCGTCAAAGAATCCATGTGGCCTGCTATGGCTTATGCTTCTTCACTATGATTTTGGACGGTGCTTTCAACTGATTTGAGAGAAGTTTGAATTCCTTTTGGCCAAGGCTTTGCAGAACCTTGCTGGTACAGCTGCTAATAGATCGCTCGACGCGGTTACATGCAATGTCCTGAATCAGACCAAGCTGCTTTGGACGGCTGCCTTTGTGGTCTTCCGAAAACAGCGGCACTTTTCCTTCCGCGAGTGGGCTTCTTGCAACAACCAACACAGCAGCTGCATTGTTAAAAAAAGTTGTAGACGAAACGTCTGTTTGGGTTTGCGCCTGTGTGATTGCAGGTTGCCCTCGCGATGATACTTCTAGCTTCGGCGCTGACAGCTTGCGATGGCGATAGCCTTGAAGCTGAAGGGCCCTGCTGGGGTCGGTGTCATGGCATCGCATGCGCCTGCTTTGCAGCATCCTGACAGCAGGCCGATGCGCCCCAAACAAACAAAGTGAGACACACTTGTGCAGGTCTCCATTCCAGGCATAATTCTTTCTAGCTACATCACGGCGTGTGATCTCATTCCGGGCTTTCACCTAGCTGCATTCAACTTTGCAAACATTCCTCACAGCTTTTGCACAACACTCTGCAAAATGCGACTGAGACACGGCGTAAACTTGGCATTACAGGTTCGTTTTCACACCTATCATCAGGGGTGTTCATTGGCCGCGGCTCTGATAGGCCTGTGGCCGCCTACGCTTCGAACTCTTGGTAACAGAGATTGACACGTACAAACAAACAGTGCTCGAGACAAGCACCATTTGTAACCGTGAACAGAGCTGGCACCAAAGACAAAGACGTGCGGACCAACCAGGATTTCTTCTTTGTAGGCTAGGCTCAGGGCTTTCAGGATTGGGTTCAGTTGTTTTGAGGGTTTAGATTTTCAGGATTACAGTGAAGAGGCCCTGATGTAAAACGTTTAGGCTTAAAACAGACATTTAGGCCTGCGCCCAGTCAGCCTGGACGGTCATTGGGGTTTGAAGTGGTCTGTTGCCTCAAACTTGCTCACTTGGGTCTTTCAATTAATTGGGGTCAGGAATTCATGAAAAGGCGCATGCTTGACCCCTCCGATACATACCCCGACACATACCTCGATACATACCTCCAGACATACCCCGACACATACCCCCACAACGTCCCTCTCGTCAAGAGCCCAGCGCTACGAAACATACCTCGAAACATACCCCCCAAACATACCCCAATCCAAACAAGCTTTTTGGACCAAGGTTTAGTTGGAAACACACACTTGGGCTATTTTTATGCATCAGATTCGCAACTTCCTCACCTTCCTGTGTAAAACCCCTGCTTCATGAGGCTTGAGGGGCAGAGGCAATTCCAGCAGAGTTTTCTGCAATGGCTCAGCTTAGTGTGTTTCTTTCACAAGCTAAGGCAATGTGCTCTGCGTTTGGGGCTGTGTTGACTGAAGAAGCTCTGGTGAAGGGTCGGGACCCGCTTCTCGGCCGCGATCCGAGAGGCTGTGCATGTCCGAAACTACTGATGTTGCAGATTTCTGAAGGTTTCTACTCTCTGCCGAGTTGGCTGTTGGCGGCCTTGTCACGCTTCTGCTGACCATGCCCCTCCTGCAGCAGAAGGAAAACTTGGAAGAAATGCTATGGGGCTGGACATGGGCTACGTTGCTTCCGCTACTGGCACATGCTGGTGGGGGCATCCTTGTAGCATGGCTGGCAGTCCAGACTTCAAGCTAAATTCGGCCGGCATCGTTGTCGGTTTTTACTTCTCTGCTTCCCTTCCTCGGTGAACCCAAAGCATGGTTATCATCGTGAAGTTCTTCGCACGTAAGGCAATGTTGATTTCGTAGACTTTCGCAGATGTGAGAAAACAAAAAAGCCTGAGGTTGGTATCGTCACCAAGCGGCTTGGCAGTGTGAACAAGGCCATCCTCATGGTGGTGAGCCTGCTTTTGACTGGGAGTTTGAAGGAGCCAGAGCCGCAATATGCTGCAATTCCATGAGCTGCACGCGGTCTACCGCGAAAACCTACAAGGTGCTAATTGAGCGTCATCTGCCCTCGGTCACATCGATGGCATCCATTGCGCTTGCACTTCAGACGCAGAAAGCCCAGAAAGCCCAGAAAGTCCTTGCTTTCCTTGAGCTGGTGCAGGTCGCGGCCGGCCTTGCCCTGTATTGTGATCTTGGGCAATGTGTGGTGGCCTTTTTCCAGCGCGAGCGGCCCGAATCAAAAACATCCATTCGCTCTTCTGGGTTAACCTGTACCACACTGCTTGAGCTCAGGAGACCAGTCGCAGAGGTTTTGCAGCCACTGCAATTGCATTGCAGCTGGTACCGGACGCTGGGCTTGTTAGATGTTTGGAATTAAGCCACCTTGTGTCCGGGACATGCTTCGAGCTTTTCAGTGGTTGTTTGTTGCCAGACCAAGTGTGCAGCAGATGGAACAGGACCCTGCTGAGCCACCCCCAGCAGCGGATGCAGCTGAAGGTGGATTTGCCTGCAGCCAGAAACGGCCAAATCAGACTTGAATCAGACGCGCACGTCTGTTGCCACTTCCAAGAATCTGCAGGCTGATGGATTCGAGTGGGTGCGAGAGTGTCTGGGCTGACTCGGTTTGGCAGGGCTGCTTTCGTTTGTTTGTAGTTTGAGTTTGCGCTAGCGACTTCCATGGCAGCGCTGCCTTCCACAAGATGCTCTCCTCCGGCCTGATCGGGCCCGATGAATTTTGCAAATCTACGGTTCCAAAATTTTCCTGCTTCCACTTCACAAGGTACACGGCTTGACAAATCAGAGATGGGACACCCGGCGGCAGATGCGATGGCATCATAGCTGACTCCAGCAGTCTGAACTTTGTCTTCCAAGCAGCCATGCCAGAGCGTCCAGGGAACACCAGATCCACCAAGGTCGTGCCTGCTGGCTCCCATGCAAGGGGATGCTGGCCATGGCTGGCCGCAGGAGAGGTAAACATGCCCAATGCAGAGCCTTTTGTACAGAGAAATTGCTGCTAGACTGTGAGACTTGAGTAAGTTCAGATTGCTCCACTATACGGATGTTGCGAGCTTCGTGCCCACCTTCACGCTTGGAGTAGGTGCCGGCAGGTGGTCGTGGGGAAGTTCAAAGAACTTGCCTGCAGTTTCTTTGCATCGGTGTGGCAAGCAGCACTGCAGTGTAGCATTGAAAGCGATGGACATGATTGGACACTTTATGCTTGTACTATAGTAGTCTTATTGAGCTTGTGGGCTATGGCGTGCACAGCTTGCTACATCGGTCTTGTCAGCGGGAGGGTTGTCTGGAAGACAGCTACTTTATCGCCCTTAACAGCGCCTCCGGCGGAAGACCGTTTCACGGGGCCACAGCCGACGATGGTGCTGCTCAATATTGACCGTGGTGTACCTTAAGGCCTTAAGGGCTTAGATTTGAAGCTTTGAAGCGTCTTCAGCTTTCTACTCAGATAATCCCGCGTGCGCCTTGCAAATGATCATTGAAGTGGCAGCTTGCTACAGGAATGTTTCGAGCATTTGAGAACATGCCGCGATAGCGTACAGGTGCGCCAGCCTGCCATCTAAATCGTGGAGATGCTAGCGCTAGCTCATGAAAACCCGTGCGGTCATTGAGCATTGAAAGCTTGCCGGGATGTAGCAGAAAGCTGGCTGAGCAAAGTAAGCTCTCGTGCTTTCGCCGGCTGTAGATGCTCTGCGTTCAGGCTTGGCGGTAAGTCCGGCCTCAGAAAATAAGCGACCCTGCTTCATCTAACGAAGCAGGGCTAATTCCTCTTGCTGTGCTCTCGTTGCGGCTTCTCGAAGGCCTTTCTGGCCAAGCAGCCGCGCACCATGTGCTGGCAGATCTGAAAGTGGACGGCCTCGGACGCAAAAGTCTCGCTTTTTTCCCAGCAGCTGCATGGAATTCGCGCTGTGGCTTCAGCGTTCTTGCAAAACCCCAGAGAGCAGCTCAAGAAGCAAAGCAACAACGCGTGGAAGCAAAGTGCTTGAAATGCTTCTGCAATCTTCTGCACATAGCGGAAGTGGCTTGACGGGCTGGTCTTCAAGAATGACGCCCAAGCTCAGCCTAAGGCAGACGGCAATTTTAGGATCCATGTCTTCGTCTATCCTTCAAAAGCATGGCGGCAAGGGAGGAGCTTAAGTGCTTCCCCCCTGCCAGACAACGGGCCACTTCTCAGACCACCTGCTTGGAGTCATAGTTTACTGATCCCAGGCTTTTGTAGTTGCAACCTATGCAAGAGTCAAAAACATTTTCCAGGGTTCCATGGAGCCCTTTTGAGCTGGTACTGTGCTAGCAAAAAACTAGCACTGAAGGTGGTCTGAGTTTTGGTCTGTGCGCAAGGTAATTTGTTAGAATTGCGCTCATGAGACCCAGAAAAAGCTTCCAAGCGGCAGCAACCTTGTGATCAGCCCTGATTTTGTCTTGTTAGAGCACCCTCCTGAGGCTTCCGGAGTGCTCGTGGATTGACTTCGAGGTGCATGGCTGAATGCCCCACCAGACATTTTCCTAGTGCCAGATGTTCTGTCTGCAAGCCAAAGCATCGGTATGCAACTTGCTGCTTGATGATTGAAAGGTCGTGTTCAGTGCCAGCGGCCGCAAGAAGCCCGCCGCTCGGGAGTCTTGCGCGTTTCCAGCAGCTGAGGAAGTGCAAGTACAAGGGCTGGAGCCATGACGGAACATGACAGTCCAGGCCTCCACGTACGATAGCTCGCTGTTCCGTACCTCTGGAAGAGGCTGGGTGATCCAGATTTCTCTGGACTGCAGAGTGAAACCGGCAGCTCCTGATGCCACTCGTTATTTACTACAGGTACGACTGACTCAACTGGCCGGTGCATGGCTCCAAGCGTTGACCATGAGGTGGTACGACAGCTGGCAGAAGCTCCAGCCCATGAACTGCTGCCTGAGGCACGGACCGCAGCTTTCAAGAACTGATGTGCGGTGCAAATGCAGCATCGGTGGACATGCCTTGACAAAGAAGAAGTTCTCACGTAGCCCAGAGGCATCGAGCTTGAGCTGTGCTTATAGGCATTGTGTGCGCAGCTCAAGTTTGGGTCAAGCGCACGTAGCGCGACCGCACGTTGCGACCGCACGTTTGCGCGACCTAGACCTAGGCGTCATTTTGACCCAGCAGCATGTCCCGTCGCGCCGCCGATGAGCCAGCTGAGACGCCAGCCCGAAAAAGTTTCTCCGCATTGCTGCGCACATGGACCAGAAGCGTTCCTTCCACCGCTAGCAAGTCATTCAAGGACAACGGCAAGAGCAATGCAATCTGGGCTGACAAGCGCACCAATCGCTACAAGCTTAATCCAGTCCAGGGTCGTCGCCGCAAGCCGAGCTTGGGTGAGTACTTCAAGGCAGAGGATGTGCAGCGCGAAACTTCTACTTGCAGCACTGCTTGCAGCAGTGCCTGCAGCTCGACACCCCGCTTGAACATCAACACCCCAGCTACGAGTGAAGATGAGATGTACGAGCTCTCACCCGTTGCCAAGGTTGCGGACCGAGGACCACGCAAAGCTTCCACTTCATGCTGCATGGCCTTCCTGCACCTTTGAGGAGAAGCTTTTTAGTGATCTAGCAAGATTTCTTCGGGCTGGCCGAAGTGGCCTTGTTGCTTCACCGAAGTGGTGACTTGGGGCTCTTGTAGACAATCTACAACTCTTCCTCCCCGAAGTCGAGGGATGTCTAATTAAGATTGCGCACGATACCCGGGCAAGCATTTATAAAGACCGCACACTGTCCGGTATTCAGAAATTTGCGGACAATTTTCTCTGAAAAGACCGATTTTCTTAAGATGGTAGACAGAGCAGGTCAGATAATCATTACAGAGATAGAGATACCTTGTAAGAGTGTTGCCAGACACACTCTAGAGCAGGTGGCACTTGTCACCTCGCTGAGTCCGCCATTTTCCCTTTACACAGCCAGTCTGTGAGCTCTGCAGACCAGGCGGCTGCACCGGCCTGTGAAGAATGTGAAGACGAGACCAAAGACAGAGCAGCCAGGCACCTGTTTTGACCAGACTGGAACAATCTGGACGACTTTTGAGAATTCACAACGTTCCATTAGCACGGCATAGCCAACGAAATTTGATAGCCATTGTCGGCCGCCGATGTCCACAAGCTGGCGCTGGCGCTTCCATGTAAACCAAGTCCGGCAAGAATCTTGAAACCTTCCTATAAGTAGCAGCTCGCGGGCTGCAGTGCAATGCCGTGCCTCGAAAAAGATGCTCCCCTTCGCACCTGAGCGAAGCAACACAGCATGGCCTGCAAAGAGCTCTGTTTGTTAGACTCTGTCGCGAGCCAGCTAAGGCACGGAAACTCTACTCTCCCCTGGGCCAGGGGCCATACCAGGAGCTGCCTGCTGCGGAGATGCTAGTAATTGCTCGCCCAAGCCCGGACGGCGCACGTGCCAGCGCAAGACCTTGGCGTTGAGGTTGCTCGATCACTAGTATTAAATCTCTTGCAAATCTTTGTCAGATCTGCAGCGGGGCCTCTTGCCCCACTGCGAGTTGCGAAGATGCGCGAGGATCTCACAGACGCCGAGCTGTATGTCGGATTTTCTGAAGACTCAGAAGGGGTCGTGGGAGTTTTTGTAAAGCTGGTGCCTCAGGCTGGTTTTCATTGTAAATGATCTCACTTGCCGAAGGATTCACCGCCCTGTTCCTTGTGCTGGGCTGCGTTGGTTCATGTCGGATCTGACTCGTCCGTGCTGGGTGTTTTGCAGGGCTGGTGTATGCAACTCCCAAAGGCCATAGGGCCAACACTAACAGATTTGAAGTCCCTGAGCCTCGTAGTGCCTCCATACCAATTTACTCGCCGGGTCATTCAAAAGGGCATGCTGCTGGAAGCGTCTGCAGCAGGCTGAAGGCGTTGGTTGTGCCAAATATGGCGCTTGACCTTTTCAGATTTCAGATCGCCCAGCTTCAGCCAGTGAAGTGCTGTAGGCAACAGTGGAAAATAAAGTGGAGACTACTATAGTATATTGGGGTAATATGGGGATAATGGAAAAGAAAATGGAAACTGGGCATTGCCACTGGTGTAGGCCCCCCTTCCGAGAGCTGTGATTGGAAACGCGTTCTCGGAAAAGCGCTGGGTGTGAGTAGGGCAGGCCCTAAGATTCCACTTCACATTCCCGGGCCCTATTGGCCTCCTTAGACCTACTGGTCCTTCGTAGGGAATAAGGGAATATGTTACAATCATAATCCCTACACTATCCCTATACTTTCCCTATATAACATATTCATATAATCATATGATACCATATGAATATATTCCGTTATTCGTAGATTACTACCAGGGCTTCCGGGTTTCCCTTTGCAAGGTCGGTCCAAGCCTGGCCCTCACTTTTCCTCCGGGCTGCATGATGAATCAGGTTGACCGCCCACCTTGTAATAGTGACTATAATGGACAATGAGGATTATAGAAGGGTCCTTTTATGGTCCAGTAATAATACCACTGTTACAGGGGGTCCTCCTAAATGATGACTCTAGGTAGTCTGGTTTGCGGTTCGGTCAACGAATTAGAGTAGCTCAGGTTCCATCATATAAAGTATGCTAGGGTGCGGTGTCTAGCTGCTACGCTGCTAGGCGTTTCGTAGACCGCTTCCATTCTGCTATGAATGTCTTGCCTTGCTGAGGGGCTCCTTGTTCGCTTCACTCAGCCCATGTTCGTCCGTCTTTGACCCAGTATGCCAGACCCGGGCCATCTTGGGCGGTGGTCCTTGTGATGATGGATGATGGGGCACCTTTGAGGCGCGACTGTTCGGCAAAGCTGCGCTGGAGCAGTGGCGACCTTAGCCCTCAGAGCTTTCCGAACAAATTTTAGCTGTCACGGATGCGCAAAGCTGCGCTGGTCCCGTTTGTCTGTTGCAGGTGCAGAGCCTGCCAGCAAAGGTTCGAGATGTCACCGAAGCAGGGGGCTAAATTCTGAACCAAGCAAAGTCAAACTGCCACCTAAGAATAGCTCCGGCAGGAAGCTCCTATTTTGACTGCCTGGCATTGTAGGATTGTCAATACAATTTCTTGAGCCTTTTCATGGGATGGTGCCGCCTATGGCATTAGGTAAGAAGTCAGACGGTGAATCCGCAATGGAATGAGATCTTGGAATTTGAGGCTTGGCGCCACTGGCTGTTTTGGTTGTCGTAGCACCGCCAAGAAAATTGTTCATGCTGCGCAGATCCCGGTGTTTGTGGGAGACCGTCACGTTTCCCACAGCCCCGATTACCGCCACAGCCTCAGAGCCTCTCGAAAAACGCGCAGGCGAAGCAATAAATTACAGCAAGCTGAGCCAGGCCTGTACTTCCAGGTTTTCTGCAAAGAGCGGATGCCTCTCGGCTTAAGGCAGGGCCTTAGCAAAGCCCACAGCACAGCCTGCGCTTTGCTGAGGAATTCTGAGAAGCTGCTGGCAGATCTCTTCATCCCACTTGCAGATGCCATCCATGCCGATGGCGAAAAGGCAGGGGCATTTCGACCAGAAGCGCTGTTTGGAGCGTTTGAAGTCTTACAGTGGTTTGTACTGCTATGTTTTGTTGGGTTGTTTCCATTTCGGATAGGCTGCACTCGCCTTTCTTCGCACGTCGAAGGTCAAACCGTTCGAGCTCAAGCCCACTGATATGCTGCTGAATCGAGTCAGAACCTGAAATGTCCCTGGGTTCATGGGGCTTCATTAAAATAAAGAAGAAGCATGCACACTTTGTCAAGGATTTCCTTCAGATCAGAGCACTTGTGCCTTCCGCTTTGCTAGCGGACCAGATTGCAACTTCTTCTCAGGGCAAGAAGGCCAGCAAAAGCGGCAGCGCTGGGAGCTCGTCATGAGAGAATCTCACACTGATCACTTTTCAGCTTTTTAAAATTGGCATCAGTAGTGGTATACATTCCGTCCAGGCTCCGAGCAGCAGCGCTGCAAAGGCAACCGGGTATCGTAGAGACTTACATTGACAAGCAGGGTTGCGCGTTTGTAATGAAGCCAGCTTCACACAACTTGCAGACATGCGCCCGAAACCAGGAAAAGCCGAGTCTCTGTCAGAATCCCAGCATGACTTGGCGGCAGACCAAAAGCAGCGTGCTCGCGATGGAAATTACACCATGGCTAGTGTGATGATTTCAGCAGAACTACGGACATATTCTACCAGCTTGCTGCATTCCACACAAACGCTGCAGAGGTCTAGCATTTCAGGCCATCGTGCCAGGAGCTAAGATGCACCCGAACCTTTTGCGCTGAGAGCACCACAGCCAGAACTGTTGGAAATGGGCTGTGCGTTCCTGCCTTTCCTGTGCCGTCCACGTCTCATCATGTATCCATGTGCGGCTGTCTGTGTGCGGCTGTCTGTGTGTGTGTGTGTGTGTATGATGCCGGCACCAGTCGAAGCTCTTGTCAGTCAGACTGGGTGGAATTGCCAGGCCTTGCCCAAAGCAGATTCAATGCACAGTGGAGCGTGGGTGGCTGAGCCTGCTGCATGCCTGACGGAAATTAGAGCCAGAAGAGGAGGGCAGCTACTTTCTCACAGAAGCCGTTTGCCACAACCGTCAGGCCTGGACAAGGTGAAGTATTCCGGCAGGACTCCAAGTCTTGATTTGAGCACGTGCTTTCCACTTGCCAAAACTTAGCACATTTTAGCTAAGCAGATGTTGCCTGCAAGAAGTCGGAGAAAGCGAGACTTCTGCCGATTTAAGGCACAGTGGACAAGAATCTTCAAGTTCGAATGTGTTTCGTGGAGGGTGATCCGATGATGCCGCAGCCACAGCTGACCGTTGCAGAACCGACGGAGTCATTCATTAGCATGCACAACAAGCTCCTGTGCACAAGAGGGGTGGAAGTAGCAGGCAGGTGTTGTCTGTCTGTAGGGAGAACAACGTAGAACGTGCCTGACTGCACTGATGGCGACAACAACCAATTTCCTGAGCCCGGTCTTGGGTCACTGCGGTAAGAATGTTCAGACATCAACCCAGAGTTTGCGCTCTGCAACGGCCTTGATTCTCTAAATGAGGTCAAACCCAGCGGTAAAGACTTCTTGGAAGCAGCAGACGATCAAGCCAGTCGATGCCCCAGCACCGCATTTTTTAGCCGAAGCCAGCCGTTTCGACCGCGACAGACACAGGTCTGGAAGCAAAGGTGCGTTTTCGACATGCCACCGAAGCCACAGCCTTGTTGCCATGATGGGTCTTCATAGGCTCAGGAGAGGTGTATATGTATGCCCGTCTGTATGGATGTATACATGTTTCTTGGGCATGCATTTCAGGCTGCTACATTCCTTGGGCTTTGAACCACGTCCTCCTTCCGTCCGGAAGGGCTGGGTTCACGACACAAGGAGCGCTTGGCTCCTGTTGGGGTCTCCTGAATCTCTTGCACTGCCGTGCTGCAAGTGGTTTGCGGAAGCTGCCTGGCTCAAGTCTTTATACCTTACGCTTTATACCTTACGCCTAGCGATCTTCGCTTCCCCTTGCTGTCTTTCGGCTCGTAGCTCGTTTAAAGTCCGAGAAGTCACAGCTGCCTGCTCCTTCAGCAAGGTGCGGAAGCAAAGGGGCAGCCAATGAAAACTGGGAGTGCTGGCACGCCAACTCATGGGTCGGCCTGCTGCATGGGAATGACATGGTTTGAGCAGTGCTCACACAATTTTGCAAGACCTAATTCATTCCCGCACTTCTCGACTCGGATCTAGCTCTAGCTGACTTGCAACGAATTGCCATGGTGGCATGATAGCATCTGGATCGCACACATAGATGAGTCGCGTGCCGTAAGCATTGCGGATCTCTCAGATGCAGGCTGCTTGATGGCTGCGTCAAGGTGAATTCCTGATCAAACACCGTGCCTTCAGCTGCAACAGCAGTTGCATCAGTGGTGGTATTGCTTGTTGTGGTCATGGTGATTTTTTAGATGCTGAAACCACCGGTCTCAAACCTACAGACAGTGTGTGTCTGACTTGCTCACCGGAATGTAACCTTGCACTGCTATGCTAGCCATGCAAGTGGCAAAAACCTACAGAAAGGTCCTGCGACAACTGGCACTATGCCGGGATGAAGAGCTCCCCACAGCAGACCATGCACTGCCTCAAGGCTCTGGTAAAGGGCCACCAACAGTGTATGTGTTCTTGCGCTGTTTTAGTGAGCCATGACACTCGTAAACACTCACACCTGCTGCAAGTTGACGTGGGCATGCTTTTGTTTCAGTTCTTTGCCGTCAGCTCAAGAGTGCTCAAGATGCCCAGGCTGTCCCCCATAAACATTTTGCACAGGTACTCAAGAGATGCAGGATGTTACTTGGCAGCTGCATGTAGCTGCAGACAGGCATTGCAACACTCTATTATGCTTCTTATGCGCTTCTTGTTGCACTCTGCGCTATGCGCTTCCGGGTTGCGCGCCTGGCGCTGGTGCTGACCCTCCTAGCGATTCTTGGCTCGAACTAAGCAGACTGGGCAAAGGCAGGCAAAGATCGCCTTACCCCCCACCCAGTTTGGAGATCCATTTTTCAGAGCAACGATCAAACGCAAAGCCATGCCCAATTTGTTTCAGTTCTCAGCCTGAGGTTTCTAACGCGACAGAACTGCAGTGGAAGTGCCATGGCTTTGACACTAGAAAGCGCAATCAGATGGGCTGTGTGCAGTGGTTCAGCTTGCACAAGCTATGCACAGCTTGCACATTGGCTCTACCTCCCTGCTGATGAAGGTGGCACTCCTGGACGGTGCCGCGTAGCACAAGAATGGATTCCTCAAAGGCGCTTTCTGAAATCTTGCAGTTGTTCCCTCGAACCTATAGTAGTTTCCATTTTATTTTCCATTATCCCAATATAGCTCCAATATATACCCAATATAACGCTCAAAATGTTGGCCGCTTTGCTTCCGATGATAGATGCTGCCAGCACAAGCCCGAAGGATGGAAGTGATCAGCGGGACAGCAATGACCGCAATGCCCCTTGCACACGCAGCAGGTGAACATTTTTTTTTGGGGGGGGGGGGAGGTTTTGCTGTGCTACCTGGGCCGAAATTATCCATCCATTCATGCCAAGGTCCTTATGGCTAGATTCTGCTGCACCAACCCAAGACAAAAAGGCCTGAAGCTCTCAGCAAAACACGCACGGAATCCGATTTTCCATTTGCGAGCTTTTGGCATCCTGCCTTTACCATCAGCAGCAACTGCACGTACTGAATTGACAAATGCTTTTTAGAGTGATATATCCTTCCGGAGTTCTTGCAGCAAATGCACCAATGCTGCCACAGACGCTTTGTTGGGCAGATCGAGCGCCAAGCCACAGCAGCGTTTGAAGCAATCTTTTTGCAGCAAAGGACGCTTCCGATTGGTCCACTGTGCCCGTTTCGCTCGCAGTTTTGGTCGGCGGAAGCAGTCAACAACTACGCCGCTGAAATGCCAATCAAGCAGCTTTGCTGCACCTGCGAGACTGTTAGAATTGCAGCGCGTGCTGCAGCAGATCCAGGAAACGCAGAACCCTCCGGAGTGTTGCAGTAGCCGCAGTAGCTGAGGCAGCGACGTCTCACGGAGCTCATGTCGAAGATGCAGCTTGGAACGCCGCTGACCCCAGAGGCCAGGTCTTCGCAGTGAGAAGAGAGACGGGGCATAGGACAAGTGCACTACGTTTGTGATCTTGTTGAAGCCCAGAGGAGAAGACGGAGATGTGCTGCTTGGCGCAGGGGGCTTTAGTGGCAGCATGTTCAGGAGTTGTGGTTATCTTCTGCTGCCCCCTTGCAGTGAGAGCCCCAGCCTCCACATCTCAGAAAAAACAGGTCGAGACATGCGGGAGACCAATGACATGTGGTTGGCCACAAATTTCCGCCTGCGACGGGCCAATGACTTTCAAGCTCTGGAAACCTTTGCCCTCACCGAGGCGACATGCATTCACCACGATGCAATGCGAAGTGCAGTTGTGGGGTGCGCAGTCCCATTGCTTTCCAGCTTTCAGGTCAAGATGCAAAAAGGTGGGCTGAGCATGGATGCTATCGAGGTGTGGCCAAGCACACAAAAGCCACCCAATCCCCTGGCTCAGCCTGCAAGGCGCTCATGAAGTGGCAGCCAGAGCAAATGGCTGCCATGCTGGAAGGCCGGCCACCTCCTCCACTTCCTGCGGGGTTGAAGCTGGGCATGATAACATCCAAAGCAGTTCAAGTAGTCGCAACATGTGCTGCCAATGCAGCATGCTGGCTCTAGAGATCTTTGGAGTTTGGACCGAGTGACCGCAACTGCCCATGAGCGCACGGATCCCTGACCCAAGTGAAAGTCTTAGTGACTGTGCTGCTCATAGCTGGGGCACAAGTGCCAGCCACAGTGATAGTAGCATTTTTGCGGGCACGATTATCCGCAGTAGCTTGACTCGCTGCAGAGAGTAGGATTCAGAAACCACATTCCCCAATTCAATGAGCAGCCCGATTCTGAAAAATCTGGAACCCTCCTCCACCCTCTTCGACAAAAGCCTTGAGTCTAGCAGAAGGGGATGTGGTTGAGCAGCACTAGCATCAAATCCAGAATCAGGAATCATAATCCTACGTGCTACCATCATAAGCAGCATCATCATCACCATATCATCGCCGCCGCCGCCGCCACCGCCGTCGCCGTCGCCGTCGCCGTCGCCGCCGCCGCCGCCGCCACCACCACCACCACCACCACCACAACCACCACCATCATCATCACCATCTTCCCGCAAAGCAGGAGAATCAAGAGCTGCGGCAGGAAAGTAGGGCGTCGCAGGGGATGCAGGCGTAGACTCACTCGTTGGGCAGTACTTTGGCACAGTGGGTGTACACAGGCTGGGGACACGTCCTGAGGTGGTTTGTTCGGTGTGGGGCACCGATGCGGAGCCTGTTCCAAAGATGCCAGCAGTTCCTTCAACCCAGAGGGCTGTAAAAAGAATCCTGCAAGGCTGAAATGAAGCGGGGTCACTAAAGGTCAAGAGCAGCTCACCTCTTTACAAAAGCTGGGTTTGTGTGGAACAGAGCTTCAGATGAGGACCCCGGTTGCCATACAGCTGCTTGGCTGTGAAGTGCTGCTAGCTGCTGCAAGCTGGGCATGAGCTGTAGCATTGCAACGATTAGCCATACTGGGCTTGAAAGTCTGCGGTGCATGCGATTAGGTTTTGATTTTTTGCCCAAGAGGCAGATGACCCAGTCTTTGCCATCCGCTGGGCACTCAGTCCGATGGGTCATCAGGCCTACGTCGCCTATGTGTTTGCACCTTGAGATTGCAGAGACCTTCAAAGGCGGCATGAAAGGAGCTTGAAAGCCCTGTGGACTGGCAGAGTGGCTTTAAAGGGGGTTCACGCGGGGGGTTACCTTTCGAGAAGCAGTGTAGTAGCATGAGCTGAAGTAGAGATTATTTGAAGATAGTCCAGCTGTGTAAATTCCTGAGGCTGGAAGGGTCTCCAAGAAAGATTCCTGGGACTACGGAACTTTCAAGAAGCACCACCGCCGCACCACCCCCACCCCCCAACCCCCACACCCTCACCCACCCCACCGTCACCGCCCTCGGCGCTGCGAAGAGTACAATTGCGGGAAGAGATGCATGGGTGTCTCAAAGCCTCATGGTACGGAGGTTATGTCGTCCGCGGAGTCAGGGCCAACTTCGCCTCCCTTCACAGCGAATGCCAGAGTTTCTCGGCAAGATGCCACTGCAGCCTGCGCTGCAGGTTATTGGCAAATATGTCCTCATAAAGTGTAGTATAGGATAGTATAGGCATGCATAGGCACAGGTGTCTAACAGAGACGCTATTGTTGGTGGCGTATAGAGTCATCTCTGCAAGAGAACACTCTACTGAAACAACAGGCAAACAGTATGCAATTCCATGCTTGTGGAGCATCATCACGGGGCATTTGGCTTGCTTCCCGCATCTGCTTTGATGCCAACAGGCCTTGGAGAGCTCAGTCGTGCAGGAGGAGCTGGAGGCCTTGACCCGAGACCATGAAGGCCGGACGCCATCAGCCTTGAGACCTCTCTTTCGCAGAAGGGCAATGGGAGTTCAGCTAAGCAATGATGAATGATGCTGTCGTCTTGGCTTGAGGCTTGATTCGATGCGTGGCTGCATCATCAGCATGACTGGACTTGCAGAAGAGTGACAATGTGATGGGCGGCACTGGACTTCAAAATTGTTGTCTGACTGGTGTTGCGATACTGCTGACAGCCTTGTAAACGCCTCCGACTAGGATTTTCACGGCCCACCGCCCATTTCTGACGCAATTTCGAGAAACCCAGGCTTTGGTGGCAAGTACAGTGACTTCGATCCGTTGGGGAAGCAGGCATTCTTAGACCAGGTCGCCCTCATCCAGGAAGAACTTGCTGTGGGATGCTATGGGTGGGGCAATCGCTTAGAACTAAGATTTTGCAAGAAGATAACAAGGACTGAAGTTGCGCGGTCAAAGGGGGATTCTGCATAGGACCGATGGCGAGTCTTCATGGGCCGCTTCCAGCTGATGGGCGCATCCTGGCATCACAGTTGGAAATGGTCAGACATGAGGCCCTTTCAAGGCTTGGGCAAGCGTGATAAGTCTTCCATCAATGCAAGCATTCGTTGCATCTTTAAAAACAGTGTCAACCGCATGCGGCAGTCATAAGATTGAAATCTCAACCCTCATGCAGCAATTCAGGAACTCAATCCTGACTATGTGGCAGAAGCTGAACGTTACTTGCAGAGTGCTGCTTGACATTATGACGGCCCTTGAGGCTTCCGACATGTCGGTATTGTAGCAGCAGAAGTTGACTGACTGCTGGTGGTTTTTGAGCGCGTGGCATCCAAGGCGGGCATGTCTATAGAGCAATTTCATGAACTTCTCCAAGCGGCACATGACAAGATGAGGGCAGACGCTGAGCAAGAAGGTCTCCAGCGATGATGGGCTCCATTTGCAATCGTGCGGGCAGCCCTCAGACCCCACCGGAAGGTACTACAAGCAGCAGCTGGCTTTTCTGCATGAGGAGTGAGGTGCTGGACGTGAACTCGAAGACACCCGCGGCAAGCTTGATCCATGTGGCCCCCAGCTTGAAGGTACAAACCGAGCGGCCGCAGGAGGCGTTGCACATGCCGCCGCGCGTGCAAAAAAAGACAGCCCAGCCAGCCTTTTGGTGTTTGCTCCTGGTGCTTCTGCATGGGGCACCAGCCTGCAAAGTAGCACGGTCAGAAAGCAAACCAACCTGGAGTTTCATGGAAGATCTTGGCAGGTTGTGGTGGTCCTACAAATCCTGGCGCTGTTGAGCGTCGCCCTCTGAATTGCAGGCCTGGAAGTGAGCCACTCTGACCATGATCGGTTCACATGAACCGGCGCAGCAGTCTGCGCACCTGGGATCAGAAAGTGCAGAAGTTTTTTTTTTGATGGCCTCGGCCTACTTGACGGGCCGTTGGAGTGCATATGGCTAGTTGTTCAGCCGCGGACAGAGGAGCTGCAGGCAACGAAGCTGCTATAAGGCTTGACTTGCGTTGCCGTAGAATCACAGAATCACAGGTTGGGTCAGTGACCAGATTGAACTGAGCTGCTTTGTCCTGCTCAGAGTGGGCGGCTGACCGGACAGGCGAAACTCATTACGACATTCAACAACACCAGATGCTTCAGCGAAGAGGTTGTGGTCTCTGCCATGGCTGGATTTGTGCCTGGCCTGAGACACCTACACTCCAGTCGCGGAGTTAATTCTCTTTGATAATGTCAGAAGGTGCTTTTGTCATCTAGGTTTCTTTCACAAGCACCGGTGCTCTGACGAAGCCCGGCTGTAATTCACTAGAACTGTGGCTCTGTCATGCGCCAAGTTCCGGGCAAGTTTCGGGCCCGTGTACAGACAGCAGTGGGGGCACATAGTTAGACATACCGTCAGCATGAATGACAGCCTCACCTGGCTATCAAGGTGCTAAGGGCAGGTTAGTTTCAAGGCCTTCTCTTGACCTGTCTCTGACATGATGGGCCCATCTCCTTAGCCTTAGAAGGTGCTTGCTTGAGTGCAATGTGCGTGCTTAGAGTGAGGTTCTTTGCATTGATGGCTATGGTCAGCTGTATGCTGCGGTTTACTGACAACTTGCCTTTTTAAGCAAAGGATACCCTCATGAGGTTGTCACATGCTGCTAGAGCCTTAGAGATGAGAAGGTAAATTTCAAGCGCCACTTTCAACGTGTCAGGTCCCTGGGCAGCATAGGTCAGACTAGGTCAGCATAGTTCTTTTGTCAGTCATCCGCCAGCGATGGCGCATGAGCAAAGTACTCTGACCATGCCATGCTGGACTGCAACTCCTGCGGAATCCGCACTGTGCCTGGTTGGGCTCCGCTCCCTTTTTGCAGGGCTGCAAAGGGTTCTTGTTGAGTAGTCAGACATCATTGAACCCGAGACCGAAGCCGCAACAGGCCACGTGATTTTGGCTGTTTGCCGAAATGTCTCACAGATATCGCATGCTGAGGGCAGTTGCAAACGCTGGCCTGTGCTGCAGGATGTTATCGTTTTCAGTGATGCCAGGCAAATCTGCTGAGATTGCTGCTTCCAATGCGTCAGGGAAGCCAACGACTTCAGCTGCGTTGTTTGCATTGACATCTACGACCGTGGTTTCCTTACAGCCAGATGTGATGTCTGCATCATATTTGTCAAAGCTCGTGCCACCTGCTCAAATACCATGTAGCCTGCATGTAGCCGTGGCACTGCAAAAAGGTGGACGGTCGCAAGAATTCCAGTGAATTCCTAGGTACTTGTAGGAAGTCGTGGATTTCAGCAGTGTTTTGTTGAGTATTTGTTTCACACCTGCAAGATCCAAGTCTGAGCCGGGCTGTTCAATGAGGCGATGCGATCAATGGAACTGACACCTTCATGTGTCGCAGCTTGGCTGAATAGCTCCTCAAAGGAAGGGATGAAACAGACACTGAAGTTGATCAGGTGGCCATGTGCCCATTCGAAGTGCATGGGAGGCATGATCTGCGCACCGAACATATCTGCCCTGCACGATGTGGTGTTTATCGCTCTTGAAGCAGGAAGGTCCGCCCTGTTTTGAATGCAGGCGGCCAACAAGGGACGCAGCTTAGTTTCACCCCAGTGGGTGAATTTGGCGCAGGAAGCACAGACTTACTCTCGCATTCGCATCCAGAGTGGTCCTGGTGATCCTGTCCTAGGCCTTCAGTTGGTGGACGCTTGCAGGTGGGATTCTCCACCAACTCGTCGAAGGACGACTTCTCAGTAGCATGACATCCACCAGCATCCAGCTTCAAATCAAGAAATTTCCGTCAGGGTGCCACAAGACATCACAAGACCTTGCAGGATCAAATTATCGTGCACATCATGAATGCAGAGAAGCTCCCTGGGCGTTTGGAGCCTACACTTCAAATATGGGATATGCTAAGCAAAGCCCTCAATCCTAAAACCCTAACCCTAAACCCTACACGCGAGGCCAGACCTCTGGGCTTGCTGATCCGTCAGGACCTTGGCTCGACCGGGCGAAGCACGGAAGATATGGCTGTGGGAAGTAGCAATAGTAACAATACGCATGGTAATGATCATAGTAGTGGTAATAGCAACAGAAATAGTATTACTAATGGTTATTATAGTGATCGTATGGAGGTGTTTCGTGGGTCTGTTGACACAAGTTCTTGGATGCACCTCTGAAGGTTCTTCAACTCCCAATTGGCTCATTTAAGCTGGCCATGTTCTTGGATGCACAAACTGCAGGTTCTGTGTTGTTCGACTTTCATTCGTCGGCCAGTTGGGTGAGCCAACGGACCAGGCAGGCCAAAGTGCTGCTAGTACTGTTAGTATTAGGGCTGTAGTATTAATACTATGATTATTACTATCATTATTATTTCTATTAATATTACTTATTGTTACCGTTCTTCTCCTTATTATTACTACTGCAGAGTTTCCAGTGGGACACGCCACGGAGGCTTCAGTGAATCTGCCATTTGTCCTTGCCTAAGAGCATGGGTGCTGGTGAACAGCGGCCGTGCAAGCTACGCGTGGCTTCTGACATTTGTGTTGTTCACGTGCGGTATTGGCGGCCATCACAAGCCTCATTGTAGAGACCACCACAGTTCTGGAACCTGCTACAAAGTTGTGAGAATGTATATAGCCATTGCGACAACTTCATGAACAAAGACGCATCTTCATGAGATTCACGGCATGATCCTTTGGAAGCACGCTGAAACGTTGAACCGCATCTTCAAAGTCATGAAGAGAGAGACGATGGCTTTGCTGTTTCTCGTCTGATGTAGCTATTCGCTTCATTTCCTCTTCCCAGCGAGCCTCAATCTCATGGGAGGAAATTTTGCTTGGTAGGCAGCGATCTGAAACTGCGAGGGCACAAAGGATATCTACACTGGGTAGAATCTCACCCTCAAAGTGGCGCAGCCAGAGTTCTGGAAAGTCCCGGAACGCTGTGCAAATAGCTCCTTGCTGGTCCCTGCTGCCAAGCTTCAGCATCCAGATGAACCGGGATAAGAACGTCGGTGAAACCGGGCTCTGGTGTTCCAATCCAGTCCTTTGGTGCAAGTTCCATTGTGTCTGCATTATGCGGTTTGCTCATCTGCAGCTCCAACACACACTGTCGGGCTGCATGATACAGATGTTATTCTGAAAGGCGAGCCCAGTGCTGCGGGCGTGACTGCAAGCCAGATACCACAGCCGCTTTTGAACAGCCACCCCGCAACAAGGTTACTACGCCTGCTGGCGAGCTGAGAGACAGCGCGGAGAGCCTGTACTTTGAGCATGAGGACAAGCTCGTTGCCGTTGTTGTCTCAATTAACTGCATGCTGTCAGCAATGCTGGAAGCAGTTGGGGCCTAATGTTTACATGCTGCAGTCTCTGCTAGGTGAGTTAGACAGACTTGCATGATCAAGGGCCTCTTACTCCACATATCTGGCAGCAAGCGCCCCGAAGATGTGAAACAATCATGATGGAGGAAGTCCTGGAGCTGCCTGGGGTTGGTTTCTTAGTCTTCTTTGCTCACATGGCGTTGTGCCAGCTGTGGAGGTCAGAGCAGGCATCGAGGTTCCATGGGAGGTGCTGACATGTGCGGCTCACAGGCCTTGCCTTGACGTAGCTGGATCTGCTGAGGCATTCTCAGAAGGCATGGTCGCAGTGGGCAGCCCAGACTTCCATATGTCATGTGTCAACGCAAGGCTGCTGAGTGTAGAAGCCAAGACATGGATCAGCTCCCAAGAGCGCGAGAGGGAGAGGAGAGCAATGTGGAGTCATTTTGGCTCAAGTCTCCTGCCGCCTTTGGTCCTGCGTGATCGAGGGCGACCCGGGGCGGCCCCCGAACCTCGTGGAGGGTAGTCTCTGCGAGGCGCGGGGGTGGACGTCCCTCGGGTCGGGGGGGCTTGGGTCTTCCGAGCAGCTGTTTGCCAGACAAGGCCGTGAGCCTGGGGTGGAAAGTAGCACCTGACTGAGCGGAGGCTCCCTTCCACATAAACTTGCCGAGCCAGCGCTTTGACTTCCCCGAGGGTGACTTTCGCAGTACTTTGCGTCTTGGACCTGACCGCTCTACCGAAGAAAGTCGGCAAGTTTGATCCTGTACGGAGCCCTCATTGGTCGAGCGCACCGTCTACCTCCAGGGCCGATGGTGGCGGACATGGACTCTCTCCGAGCGGCGGTGGCTGTGCCTATCCAGGTGGATGATCAAGACATCCTAAACTTGGAGGACAAGTCGGGGAATGTGCCGTCACCGACTAAGCGCTCAAGGTGGGACGAAAAAGCCGGTTCCAGCTCGGCTGGAATCAGCCTCGCCGACCTCACGGCGGCTCTCTCACCCCTTACACAGGGAGTCCTTGAGGTCAAACAAAGAGTCACCGACATCGAACACCAGTTTGCGACGAAGGTCAATAAGACCTTAGACCTCATACAGTCCCTCAACGACAAACAGCGCGATCAGGGGGACAAACTTCAAAAGATCCAAGAGGCCATGGAAGCTCAGAAGGAACAGGACAGGAAGCAAGACTCGGCCATACAGGACATACTGCGACATGAAAGGGGCAGCCTGGAGGCAGCCACTCTTCGAGGGAGAGCAGGGCGTGGGGCCACGCACACCCGCCTTGGTCATGGGAGGATGGAACCTGGACCTGGAAGAGGAGGAAGTCAAAGGCAAGGCGGAGAAACTCGTGAGGGACCTGAACCTGGACATTGACCTGGCGGAAGCCTTTATGCCGGGCCGCCAGAAAGGCTTCCTGATTGTGCCACTGCTACCGAAGGTAGGGGAAGACAGAGCCAAGCTTCACCGCAGAAAGCGTTCGCAAAGCAGCGTGTCCTACCGGGACAGTGGACAGTGCGGGCAGGCCCGCGAGGGTGTGGATGGCGCTGAGCGAGAGCCCCGAGCAGCGCCGACGCACCCGACAACTGTCCAAAACCAAAAGGGCCGTGCTCGAAGGGGCGGACAAGACCGCCGAAAGGGATCGAGGCAGCGACTTCACCCTACGGGTGGTTGGATGTGGCAACAGTGGCCGCAAAGACTGGAGAGGCGAAGGAAGAAGTGGAAGAAAGATGGAGGCAGCTGCTCGTGCCCATCAGCTGAAACCGGCAGGCGCGGGATGACCTATGCATGGATGCGCTAGAATTTATGATTGAGGCGAGGATGTACAGAGGCCCATGGTTGCCTCTCCAGCGAGGAAGTGCTCCAAAAACTGGAGAGAGAGGCAGCTGATGACCGGAACCTTGCCGAGAACTAGGAAGAGGAACTGTTGGGAAGACATGCCCCGCAGAAGCCGCTGGAGACCCATGAGAGGTCGCGAGTGACTGAAGCATTGGCGGTCAGCCCGGGGCTGGATCTTGAAGAACAAGCCCGGGGGGATCAACAGGAACCTGTACAGAACCCAACCCTTGCAACTGTGGACCGGGTGGGTGCACCTGAGGTGTCGAGACAAACCCGTTACGATCCGCTAGATGATGTCCCCTGAGTGTGCGCCAGAGACTGGTGTCACTCCGAGCCCGAGCCCCCGGCAACTTGAAACAGGCCGCGACGGACTGCGACAGGCAGGCAACGCCGCAGGGCCCGGAAGCCGGAACGGCAGCCGCAGCCAAAGTATGATGACCGTGATAGGCAGACCAGAGGCAGAAGCCGAGCAGTGCGACAGAGGGAGCAAGCAGGGATTCATGACGTGGAACCTGGGGGGCATGAAGAGAGAGAAACTTACAGAGATCCTGGATACGCTGCCGGGCCTGGGATTAGGTGAGGTTGGGCTGGTCGCCTTCCAGGAGGTGAACATGGACCCGGGGGTGCACTATGGGAAGGAAGAAAAAGGAAGTGATGAGTGGATTGTGGCGGCGGGGAAACAGGATGGCGAATGGAGAGGTAGAGCAATCGCAGTAAAGAAACAAGTTGGGGTGATCCGACGCAGAAAGGTGGGCAGAAACGGTCTAGGTCTCACCGTGGCGACTGCAGAAGGTCACGTGGGCATCCTGAATGTCCACCTCCCGCAAATACACCCTCAACGATACAGGGAAGCAACTGGAGGACTGCAGGACGATGCAAGCAGCAAAGGAGCACAGGCTGGTAGTGTTGGGGGACCTGAATGAGACCTTCACCAGGGCAGAGGAGAGGAGACGGATGCAAAGGGTCTTACCCACCGCGCAGCAAGAGGGGCGCTGATCACACAGTGGTTCGAGGACATGGATGTCGAGGCACCGCCGCAACAAACACATGTCCCCTCTTACCACCCCTATAACCGTCTGCGCCAGCCACGCAGACCTCAACTATGTTGTGGTCCGGAAGCTCAGATATGCAGGGGATGGAAGAGTCGCGGAGATCAGAAATGTAGCAGCCAGTGACCATGACGCGGTCATGGTCCCCATCCTTACGGGAAGACCCACGCGCACGGGCAAGACAGGCTCAGCGCATGGACCCAAGCAGCTCAAAGAGGGAAAGATAGCCCAGTCAATCTTGAACAACCCCCCTGTTACAGCAGACTGGGGCCATCAGATCAAGCAAGCAGCATGTGCCATAGTCGAGAACAGGAAAAACTACAGAGGGTACAGGGAAAGCTTGGCCCTCAAGCAGCTGCGCAGGAGAGCAATGCAAACCACACCGAGTGCCCAGGCAAGGGAGCAGTGGAAGCAGGTATGGAAAATAAGGAGACAGGAAAGGGAAGCTTGGCAGAAGGGGCTCCTTGAGGCAGCACTCGCGGAGGATTGGCAAGCACTTCGGGCGATCAAAACCGCGAGGAGACGATACCAGTGGGAAGAGGCACTCACCACACAACCAGACTGGGAGGAGACGATGCGGGAACACTTCCGCAGCATATTCGCCAAGCAGGCGCCAGAGCAAGTGAGAGCCGAAATAGCCGCAGTTTGGGAGCATCTCACCACCCTCTGCAAAACCACTAGGTGGCGGCCCTTCACGTCAGAGGAACTGGCGAAATGCACGATAGCGTGGGCGGGGGGTAAGAGCACAGGACCTGACGGGATCAGCTACGAGGCCTTGAGAGTAATGGGGATGCATGACAGATGGGAGCCACGGATCCGAGAGGAATTCAACGACGCCCTTTATAAAGGCAGATGCTCCCACCTCATCAAGAAGTCGGCAACCATCCTTCTCCCCAAGGAAGCGCAGCCCACAGACTGGGGACAGACGAGACCCATCACCCTCAGCAGCAGCATGCCTAAGTGGCAAGCCCAATCGATCCTAGGAAGGGTAGGGGAACCGATCATGAGCCAAGCACGCTACCAATTTGCCAGACCAGGAAGGCAGGCGGCTGAACTGATGAGGCGAGCAATAAGGGTGAGTAAGGAGTGGAATGTGCCGTTCCACATCCTTAAGGTGGACGTCTCTAAAGCCTCCGACACAGTGTCCCAGCCAGCGCTGTCGGCGACCATCAGAGACAAACTCGCCCCCCAAGGATTGGCGTGGGAAGCGCGACTCTGGGTTGACTTGGTAGAGAACCGTGAGCTGGATGTGTACGCCCAGGGGCTGCCGAGACCCATCCAGCAAACTAATGGCGTGCGCCAAGGCTCTCCGGATAGTCCGGTAATTTTTGCGAGTGTCATTGGGGACGTCCTCAACGAGACCCTTACCGAGGAACAGGAACCCAACACCCACGCAATGAGAAAAGGCTAGGACAAGGGACCAGCCCTCCCGCGTCACGGATCGGGATTCCAGGATGATGTCTACCTGTGGGCGCTCCACCGACCGTACCTGCAACAACTGCTCGACCGCCTGGTGATCGGGTTGGCCAAGAGAAACTTGGCCACACACCCCCGAAAAACCAACCCTGCGCGTGGCCGGCGGCCGGTCAGGAGGTGAAGGGAGACCCGAATGGGGACGATCACGGTGCTGGGGGCGCCGGTGGCCATGCAACAAGAAGTACTAGCGTGCTTGGGTGAGATCTCCAGGAAGCTTTTGCGGTGCACAGGCGGATGCCAGACAGAAGTTGGTGGCGTACGGCAGATTCATCAACCCCGCGGCCTTGTGGGCCGTGGGGGCCTGTCACCCCCACGAGGCCTTGTTGAAAGGCGCGAACAGTATTCAGTTGATGCAGTTGCGCCAGGCGCTGGGGATACCCAGGCGTGCGCTAGAATCCTGGGTCGATTGGAATCAACGATCCCTGCGCTTCGCCAGAGCCGGGCCCAGAAGCCAGAACTCCGCTTCAGCTCGGAGATGCTCAAGCTGATCTGGAGGCTCTACGGACATATGGCCAGACACGAAGGCGACAGCACAGCTTTGCTTCGCTGGAGAGACCAAGCATGGTGGGAAGCACAACAGGCCGACCCCCAAGGAGCCAGGCGCCCCGAAAGGTTCAACGCGATGCTCAACACAGAACGCCTCCTCAACCAAATTGCCCGACCCTGGAGACAAACAGCCCAGAACTGTGTGGAATGGACTCGAGGCAGCCTTCATCAGGAAATTCGATGTTCCCTGCTGGGCCACCGGAAAACAGACCTCCCTCGAAAACCTTGCCCCCAACTAAACGGCCGCGCAAACATACCCTGAAAGAGTAAGGCTGGAAAAGCACCGGGCGGAACGAATGACTGTTCGCAGGAAAGGGCCGACCGCTGCAACACAGCCAGAGCCGAAGGGAAGTTGTGCCCCGCGCAGGCAACCCACCCATAGCAACAAACACGAAACACGACTCACCACACCCACCCAACCTGAACCGGATAGGGAAGAGGAAAGAGGAGACAGAGAGGAGAGAGACAGACCAGTGATGTATACACCGGCAGCATGTTGCAATAGCCCACCAGTGCACGCAAACCATGCAATGCAGTGATGCACGCCAGTGCTTGCCTCCAGTTCATGAAGCTGCCAACCTTGACATGTGCGTTGCAAGCAGACAAGCGCAGCCTTTGCCAGTGACGGACAGCACAGGACCATGACAATAGCAGAGCCACAGCAACCTTGACATGTGCATCGCAAGCAGACCAGCACTGCTTTAGGCCGGTGGCAGACAGCGCGGGGCCACGGAAGTAGCAGAACCGCGGCAGATTGAACACGCAAGGCAACCCACATCAAGCATGAGCATGACACGGGTTGTGGCGACACGAATACAGCAGAACAGTGCCAGGACATGTCCCGTTTTGTGCCTACTTTGCTGTCGGCTACTGTGTAGAGCCAGATAGGATCCCTCGCGTCAACCAAGGGTTGTGCAAGGGTGACACCTGACTCATGTGCGGCGTCCGGAGCCGTGGGGCGTGGGTGATCTTGCTCCTCAGCGGCTTGTGGCTAGGGGCGGCCGACGCTCCAGCTACTCAGACAAGGAGGCTAGAGCAGCGCCCGCTTCAACGACATGATGCAGAACAAGTGGCGCTGATTCTGATGCAGACAGCACCATGGAGACGGAAGAGCAGGGGAGAGACCAGTGGTAGCCCGTCCCATCACACCCCAGAGAGGGCGAGAGGCTGAAGCTGGTGGAGAGCCATCAGCACATGAGTCTGGGGAAAGGGCGGCAGGCTCCGGGGAGGCGGCGACAAGGGGGACCAACGCCTCAGACAGAGAGCGCAGCCGCTCGTCCCACAACATGCGGCGACAGGATGGCAGCTTCTGCCACGATCCGTTGGGATTGGAACAACTCCAGCCGCAAAGCGTCCCGGAGCACCAAGTCCTGTGGCTGCGGGTGTTGGAAGCAGTGGACGCGGGCATGAGCTGGCCCAGCAAGCGGCGAATGCAGATCCAGATGGCGGCCCGCCTGAGCGAGAGGGTGCAGGGAATCCTTGCGCAATTTGATCACAGGGAGATTACACTCACGCTTCTGGGGATGCATGCTGCCTTGCAGCTCGTGAGCCAGGGCCTTCAACAAATGGTCCTAGACCGGGTGGAGTCCCTGGAACCGCGAGGAAGGGAGAATACATCCGGAAAGTGATGAGGAAGAGGTTGAGGTCCCGGTCGATGAAGCAGAGCACGCGGCCTTGTTCCAGAAGACCACGACGGCAAGGATGAGCAGAGGCAAGGAACAGCAAGGAGATGCAGTGGCGCAGATGGGGGGTGAAGCAGGGCACTCGGCCTTGTTCCAGAAGACCACGACGGCAAGGAAGAGCAGAGGCAGGGAACAGCAAGGAGACGAAGTGGCCATGATGCAGATGGGGGGCGGGACCTGCCTCCGGAGATGACCCCTCGTGTGGGGGCCGCTTAGTCAAGCTGTCCGCGCTGACCTCGAGCATTTCCTGCGCCGCCAACTGGAGTTGCAACCACACCCGGAAGCAACATTGCTGCTCCTGGCACAGCTGGGGGCCCGGCCGCCAGATGGATGCTCCAACGGAAGTGCAGAATCCTCCGACAACGAGGAGATCAGCGTTGGCACCCTCCGACCGGGTCTGGTGAGATTGCTGTGGACATCGCCCTCAAACCTGGTCCCGACCGTGCTCGCGGAAGTACTGGCTCTGCCGGGCAAGCCCCACGAGGATCCAGGCCATGCTCAACGCACAGCAAGGAACTTGGAGCAAAGCATCCCGACAAAGGAGCAGTCCGAAGCTGAGAAGGTCCTCTTCCAGAGCTGGCGGGACGAGAGCGATATTGGGATCGTCCAGGAAGCCTTGAAACTACTGGCCAGCGTGGCGCACCAGCCGGCGCGCAAAGAAGCACTCCAGGCCATTAAGGCAGCCAGAGCGCCCAAACCCAGGAGAGCAAGATCGAAGACAAATCACGCTTCGCAAAGCGTGGGCAAGGGTGAGCAATGAAGAGGAACCCAGTGGCGAACCCTGGGTGTCCAGTGAGAACAGAGAGACCCAGAGCGCTCAGCAGACGTGGGTGGAGCTCGAGACGATCCTCGAGGCCGTGCCGGCAGAGACCGTCCAGAAAGTGGCCGCAGCTCTCGCCATGACGTACAATGATGTGGACAGCTTGGGCCCGCCGCCGAGCCTGCTCAGACTACGCATAGCACTCAGGGAGAGAAGCTGTGAGCAAGCGCAGGAGCCAGTGCAGGAAGCGGAGACCGACCAAGGCCAGGACCAGGACGACATGCGAAGCTGGACGAAGACTGAGGCGGCAGTTGTCGACGATACCGTCGCAGGTCGACGACAAGAAGCGGAGACAGAGCCAGGCCCAGCGGGATCGCGAGATCTCGAGGTGGGGGTGCAGACAAGCCCCAGAAGGAGGCAGGGCAAGGTGCCACATCGCAAGTTCAAGACAAGAAGAGCGCAGATGGAGAGAGAGCTAGGAGCAGCAGGAGCAGTTGCAGGCGGAGGGGACCGCGCAGGCGCCCGACATGTCCAGCACCAGACAGGGGCGAGAAGACGGGTGGCAGCGGAGGAGGAATAGGAGGAAAGGATCCGAGCCAAGGACGACTCAAAACAGTGGCTGCCGCGTGGAAACACAGCCTTACCGTGCGCAAAAGCCCGGGATGCAGCGTGGACAAGGAGGACAACCGCAAGCGGAGCAAGCCAGAACCCGGGGTCAACCTCGACGGCGCGCGCAGAGACCCAGACAGCTATGAGCGAGGATGGCTACAGGAATACACAGAGGCCCAGGCGGAGGAAGAACGCATGGGCGACCTGCTGGCCGACCTTGAGGAAGAAGCACTGGTGGAGCAGGCACGACAGGAGTATGACGAAGAACAGATGCAAGGGGAGAGCGACGACCACGCCGAGATGACTGCCAGCGACAGCAGCTGAGGGGGCCAAGTGAGGGATAGTAATGAGCGAGGCGGGGGGGCAGGGCTAGTGTCTAGGATAGGGTTTGTGCTAACCTTTCTGTAACGGTAGTGTCGGAGTGGGCCGCTCGAGACCCTGGACACACCCTGCCAGACCAAAATTCGGAGCTTTGTTCCATGTGCTCAGGGACTTGCGAAGCGAGGCCCAAGGAACGGATGGCAATAGGCGCTGCCAAGGCCATCATTGCACACACGCATGGCACACCTTTCCTGTCATTGCTTGCTTGTCATTGCACATGCTGTGAGTTCAGCCTATGTAGAAATGTAGGATAGAAACATGCCGGGCAGCCACAAAACCTAGTCAGTGCCATTGGGCGAACAAGAGTGAAAGAAGAGCCTCGTAACAAGAAAGGTACGGCAATCCCCTCCGGGGCTGGGGCGTAAGGAGTGTTTTGCAGTGTCCTTGGAAAGTGGCTTGCCCGCAAGGTATGTGGTAGGAAACGTTTTGGTGCCATGCAGTTTCACACGTAGAGGGGAGGTTTAAGTGGTCGTCCACTGAAGGGCTCCATGCAGTTTGTGGTGTAGGCATGTAGGCGTGCGCCCCTAGTGTCTGAAGCCTGAACCTTGACCACCTTCCCTTGAGTTGTGCTCTCCTGTGCGGTCGCTGCCAGCAGAGCAGCGATCGCGGCTCTTCACCGCTGTGCCTAGAAGCGACGAGAGACATATGGAGGCTGCAAGGGAATATGCTTCTTGATTCTTAGGCACGCAGGCGGGGCTGTTCATGTGTACTTGACCTTCTGCGCGGCCTCCGTGTGACTGTTAGTCGGGACCTAGGGCAGCCTGCGTGCGAGTGACCGTGCTGCTTGGGGCCGGGCCCCAGCCCTCTCCATGTGGAGGGTTGCATGTGTGTACTCATGTATGTTTCTTGCCTGTGTGCTTGCACTTGGGCTCCAAGCTGCTTGTAACTTCCACAGACACGCTGCTTGGGTGTACTTCGATTTTTTATGTTCATCTTTGCTTACAGTGCTTAGGTTGACAGGACTTCTCATGCGCAGGACATTCTTAATGAGTAGCTCTGCCTCCAGCCTTGATAGTAGCTCCCCGAGCAGCGATGGAAGTGTAAGGCCAATCATCAGGCCAATTGCAGTGCTTCGATTGCGGCCTTTGGCCTTTCATACCCAGTCTTGGGTTGTTCGCAGCTTGCGTCCAGCGGGCGATTTTGTTTGCATCATCTTATTCCCCCTCAATCTTTGGCGTCTTGGAGTCATATAGAGAGGGGTCAAGACTACTTCTCTTCCTTGAACTTCGTGGCGTAGCCCACTTGCTGCCAGCTTCTCGTGACATTCACACCTGCTTGCTAGCTCACTGCGCTTTGGAGCTTTGACATGTTCTCGCCTGATATTTCTGGGCCAGTGACGGTAGTTAAGCGCTTTCGGAAACGTGCTGCCTCGGCTCAGGAGACTTGCCTGCTGGACGCTTTGGACGCAGAGCCTTCAGCTCTGGTTATTTCTGACACCGAGTCAGCTCAAGGTTCCTGTGCCTTAGCCTCTGCTTCGCCCTTCCAGGTTGCCAATGCGAAGGCAGGTTCAGGTCCACGCTTTGTACGCGCAAAGCCGTTGCCAGTTTGTGTCCAGCCTGTGAAGCCCCGCTTCAGGTCACCTTTTCAGCTGGATCCTTCAGGTGCAGCTGCTTCGGGCTCAGACTCTAGGCTGCCGGCATCAGTGGTTGCTAGCTTGCCGTCTTCAGTGAAGTCAGCTAAGCCTCTGCCAGCCTTTTTGCCTGTGCAGCCTGCGTGACCAGCTCGCCCCAAAGGAGCTCCCTTGCCTAGACCGCTCCCTAAGCAGGCATCATTTTAGGCCACGTACCCCTCTCATTCTGTGGTTTCAGGAAGCTTGGTGCCCAGTTGCCCGGCTAAGGCTGCTAGTTCCTTTTTGACCAAACCGCTTGATGACAGTCTTGGGGCACCAACGCATGAGTTGCAACCGCCTGTGCCCAAGTCCAGCACGGGCTTTGTGTCCAGCAGACAAGTTCACCAGGAGCGCTCTTCGGCAGTTCTCAGCCTTTTTCTTCAGCTTTGCACAATTCTTCAGCCTCTGAGTAGGGTGCTTGCAGGCTTGCAGGGTTCGCTTCACGAGCTTGATTTTCAGGCCAGGCTCCTGCATAAGGTCGCCGACACCACGGCAGCACGTTACTTGCGTTCAGCCTTACTTTTTCTTCAAACTGTGGAGGACTTAGGGGGTAGCGTGCTTTCCCTTTCAGACGCTTTGGCTGCAGACGCAATCTTTGTCTTGCACCGTGCTGGGGAAGGGTGCTTAGGCCATCCCTCAAATGTGCTTAAAGCTGTTCGTTGGGTTACTAAGACCCTTGAACCCGACCCATGGCCCAATCTTTGGTCCTCTCTCTTTGGCATCTTTGCAGGTTCAGGTGCTTCGGAAAGAAAAGAGAGTGTCCCGCTTCCGTGCGGGTTCTTGGCCTGGATGGAGCGCTCCATTTTGGGGGGCGGCTTGAGTGAATACTTTGTTTGCTTTGCTGGGGCAGTGCTTCTGTGCTGCAATTGCAGCTTGCGGTTTGGGGACTCCCAGCATGTAGACTGGTCCAGCTTGGTGGTTGATAATCAGGTCCTTCGAGGCGTCTCTTGGAGAACTAAGACCAGTCGCTCCGGGTGCCCCTTTGGCTTCCTATGCGCGGGCTTCTACGGAGGTAGTGAACTGTCCCGGACATGGGTTGGGCACTATCTGACTTGCTTAAACTCGCTTTGGCATAGGGTTCGTGCATTTGCCCCCCAATCCACTCCTGGGGCTGCGCTGATCCCTCAGTCTACACATTGCACAGCATGGAATCCACTTTTCTTAGCTGGATGGCTCAGGTCGGTGTCCCAGAAGAGCTGCGGGCCAAGCAGGGCCACCATAGGCAGTCGTCTGCGCAGTTATATTCTCGAGATGATGTCTTTCCTCAACTTCGTGCTCAGATGCTTTTGTGGCAGGCATTTAAGAGAGGTTTTCGCCCGCTTGTGCCGCAACATGACATAGGGGTGGCCAGCACCTGCTTCAAGAGCCTGCCCTTCCCAGTGATCCTGGGGTCTTTGCCCCGTGCGCTTCTTGCAGCTTGACTTGTTCAACTGGGATGCAGATGCTGCTGAACTAGGTGCCGAGCTTCTTGCTTCTCCTGTCTGCAGCTTCGGCCCAGCATCGAGTCGGCGTCTGAGCACAGACTCCTCCCTTCCAGCTGTGGAGAAAGTCCAGCAGCCTCCCTGCATGATGGACAGTGACGTTGACGACTTGTCAGAGGATAGGCAAGAGACTGCGCCTGCTGCACCTCCCGCTTTGGAGGCTGTTGTTTCGGAGAGCGCCTGTTCAGCAGTCAAGTTTCTTAAAGCATCTTCGGGCGTAGTGCACGCAGCCGTACGGCACCCTGGAACGGCGAAAGTCTGCTTGCTTTGTCACAGCGCATCATGTAGCGCTCGCCTGTTCCCAGCCTGTGGGGCCATAGCCTCAGTTACCGCCTTAGCTTCTTGGTCTAAGGAGCGTACTTGTAAGCGTAGAGCCTGCTCGCTGCTTTTGGAGGGCTGAAGCCGTTCAGCTTGTATAAAAGGACGTACTCCTCTTGCATGCAGTCTTGTTCTCTTGCGTGCGGTGTCCTTGCATTTTGATCATGCCATGCACATCCGTAGCAATTTTGCTCATCTTGGGCGGGGTCTACTCCGTGCTTGCTGCCACTTCAGGTGAAGCATCTTGTTTGCTGATTTTGCGTCAGCTTGCTTCACATGCCTGCTGATTGGCCAGGTTCGCTTGGGCTGCTGCTGCTTCAGGGGCGCACCGCAAAGAGGTGCCTCTCGCTGCACCGCTTGTGCTTCAGTCACCGCTTGTGACCTTGTGCAAAAACGCACTTTCCTCAGCTCGCTTTGGCCCCCTCAGCTTTGTATCTGCTTCGCTTGCGCCTCTGCAGCTATGCCGCTCCCCTCCAAAGTTCAGGACACTTTGGCACGCAGCCTCAACAACTTGACTGTGGTCAGTGACACAGTTCTTCACGAGCTGGCTCAAACTGTGCCAACCAGGCAGGCGGATATAAGCTTCAGCTTTTGCTTAACAAGCTGCTGGAGAGGGCTGAAGTGGAAGCTTCCTCCGCCAATGCGGCATCCTCCTCGGCTTCCAACTTGGGTGCTGAGGTTCCTCCTGCTCCATGCTTTGGATGCCGTGAATACCCTGGAGGCTATGGAAGCGGCTTTGATGATCAGCCGCCGGGGCTGCAGGCCTCGGACCCGTCCGCTTTGGATGGCTCAGCGCCGCCTGCGAGCTTTGGCCCTGCGGATGATGCTGACCCTTGGGCAGGTTGGAGCGCCTCGCAACTTGGTCAGGGAGAGCCCGGCCCTTCAACTTTGGCCGCAGAGCCGCAGAGTGCTCCAGCGCTTCGGGCGACAGCGCTGGGCCCAGCCAGGAGGCCCTGTGCCAGACAGGGCGGAGGACTGGCGAACCCTCGCGGGTGAGCCATTGCCTTTGGTTGGCAACCTGCAACTCATTCAGCTTTGGGCTTGCAGAGTCGCGTGTAGCGACTGTAGTCAAGCGCACTGTGTGAGAACGTTCCAACAACGCAGCTCTTCGTGGCACACAGAGCACTTGTGCCGCAGCGCAAACGACGCTCCTCGTCGTCGGCTGGCGCAGCTGCTGGCTTTGGCCCTGAGGCAGCTTCCTCCCACCCGGAGCCAGCTTTGGATACGGCCACAGAGCCAACTACTTCCAATTCAGCTTCGGCCCCGGCGGCAGAGCAGTTCTCACCAGGCGGACAGCTACGCTGCGGATGGTGGTTGGGCAGATGGCTCCTGGTGGCTGGGGCAGCTGGTGGAGTGGCAGAAACTGGTGATCTACTCCATGGCCGCTTCTACTTCGGCTGCTGCTGAGCCTGCCGCTCCTTTTTCAGCCCTGATGTCAGTGACTTTGGCCATGCTGGATGTAGGCGCAGTGCCGTTCCCAGTCTTTGAAGGCCTTCGTTTTCCAGCCCTTGAAGGAGGTTCGAGGATTCCCTTGCTTTGGTTTTGGGGCGCCTCCAGTTAATCCAGCTTTTGGGCACCAACTTGGCTTCTTGCTTGGGCCTGCCTGGCTCCAGCCAAAAGGGTGGTCCGCTTCACAGCCTGCGTCTGCTCATGTTGCTCACTCTTCTGCGTCAGCTGTAGATTCTTGGGCTGTTGCATACATGTCATTCTGCATTTATCTCGCCCTGGACAGGTGCCATGGATGCGACGTTCGCGGAGGTGGCCCAAGAGTGCTCAGTCCCTGCAGACTTTGCCTCTACAGTGCTTTCAGCTTTTTCAGTTGCGACTTTTGCGCGTGTGGCCAGCGCTCGGGAAGGTTGTGAATCAGTCTTTGGTGAGCTGCTTGTTGAAGGACATTTGGATTCTAGTCCAGCAAGTGAGCGCATACAGGCACTTGCTTCTCTCAGGCTTCTGTTCAACAGATGTCGCTCTGAGGAGCAGCTTGCTTCGCTTGAGGCTCCTCCTCCGCCCGAGGTGGTGCCGCCTGCGCCCGCAGGTTCTACACCCCCGGCGGCTGGCTTGGGGTGGCACGAAGCTTGGCCAGCCAAACTAACAGCTGAGGCTGTGGCAAAACTTAGGAAAGACTTTGATTGAATCCTCCTACCCTACAGAATTGCTTGATCAAGACTCGTTTCCTTCTAGCAGACTCTTGGCTTTGGCAGCCCGGATTCAAACCTCTAAAGAGGTGCGGTGGATCCCCTGGAAGTTCAGGTTGAGCTCCAGGGCGCAGGACGATCACTTGTTGCTTCGGCCTAAAAGACGCCCAGACTGTCTGAGCTTAGTGACCTGCTTTTGGATGAAGCTCCCACTCGGGAAATCCATTCAGGGCCTGTTAGTCACAACCTCTTGTCCCAGTTGCTTTCTCTGAAGGCTGTGGCGCTTAGCTTAGTCAAAGCCTGCCACTTGGGCTCCATCAAGATTTATAACAGGAAATTCATCCGCCTTTGCTTTCCCAGGTTCGAGGCAGGCTCAGGCCTTCGGGGCCCCAGCATGGAGGAGGCTCAGCAAGCCGACAAGCGTGCTTGGGAGGTCATTTCTGACCTTTGCAATCTTCACCAGTGGACTTTGGACAATGCAATCTACGAGGTCACTGAGGTCAGGTCAGAGCTTTCAGCTTTGCTTGCGCCCAGGCCGGCCATGCCGAAGCTTCCCCCGCCCTCCCTTCAACACCCCCTTTCGTGCTAGGGGCCGTGGAGGCAAGGGCCGAGGTGGCAAGGATGGTAAAGGCAGGTCGACCTCAGGTAAAGGTCAAGGAAACAAGTCTTCGGCCGTGCCAGGGGGCAAATGGCTCAGCACCCTGTACGAGGGTGGTCAGAAAAAGACCATTTGTATGCGGTTCCAGACTTGCAAATATCTTCATGTCTGTGCAGTTCCCACACTTGAGGGTCGTGCCTGCGGGGGGTAAACACCCAGCTTTCCGCCATAAGGCTACTCCATTAGGGGGGCCGCTGTGACTCAAGCAGGGGAGTCGCGGTGGTGCCTGGCTCTGCCACCCTGCAAGGCCATACTGGCTCGCTTCCAGGTGTGGTCTTCTCCTCATCTTCTGCGCAGGCCCCGGCTTCGCCTTTGCTTCTGCAGCAGCAGGGCTTCTATTTGGCTCAAAGTGCTTTGGATGCAGGTCGTTTGGACTTTGACACGTGCTTGGCATTGCTTGAGGAAGTTTTAGAGCCATCTTCCCCCACTTACTTCAACTTTGGGGCATGCCCTTCGCTTAAGTCAGGTACTTGCTCCCTCTACTCTTGCTCAGATCGAGGGCCAAGCCGACTTGATTAGGTTTGTCAACGCCCTTCTTTTGCGCTTCTTCCCGGAAGGTACTTGGTCCTCCCTCTGGATCAACTTTGACTGCAAGAAGCTTCGGCATCGGGACAGCCAGAATGCTTCAGGTTCAGATAACTTTACCTTCTCCTTAGGGGAGTTTCAGGGTGGGGGTCTCTGGCTTGAAAAAGCTGCACTCTCGCCTGGCAGTGCCGCTTTGGTTCCCCCACCCTCAGCAGTGCCCGGCGTGCCCCACGCTTTGGGTCAGGTTGTTGATACCAACCGGCGCCCGTGTTCCTTTGCTGCTTGCGCCCTGCGTGCTACTATGCCCTGGCAAGGTTGGCTGGTGACAGCGTACACTTGTCAGCACCTGTCAAGCTTGTCTGCGTCTGCCTCAGCCATTCTTCGGGGATGGGGGTTGCCTTTGCCACCCTCAGTCTCCTCTCCTGTTTCAGTGCCGGCCTCAGCTGAAGCTCGTGTCGTCCCCAACGCTGCCGCTTCAGGTGCTCGCATCTTCGTGGATGCGGGGCCACTCGCCCGTTGTGTGCCGCTTTTGAGGCCTTGCATCTCCCAGTGCTTCCTGTGGATATTCTGCAGGACTCGCCGTTGGACGTCCTTTCAAATGACGTCTTTGACTGCTTGATCCGGCTTTGCTTCTCAGGCCAGGTGGGCCTCATGCACGCATCCCCTCCTTGCAAAGAGTACTCTCGTCTTAAGCTTAGGCCGGGTGGGCCGAAGGCCATTAGGACCCCCGAGTTCCTAGGGGGGTTGCCCACTAACACGGCCGAGATGCAGTCACGCGTGACTTCCAGTCAAACTTTGCTTCAAAGATGCGTGCAGTTACTCGAATGCGCTTTTGAGGGTGGCGGCCACGGCGACTTAGAACAGCCAACTAATGCCATGAGCTGGCTGGAGGACTTCGTGCAAGCCTTCTTGCTTCGTGTACACGCATACTGCATCTCCACTCCAGCTTGCAGCTGGGGCCTGGACGTTGCCAAAAGTTGGTTGTTCGCTTCCTCCACCTCGCTTCTCACATGTTTGGCAGGGAAGTGTGAGCATCCTCGTGGATCGCATGCTTCGATTGCAGGTGTTCTTGACGCCATTGGCGGCTTCGCTTCTCAACAGACGGCTGTCTATCCTGAAGATTGTGTCAGGCTTACGCCAATGCATGCTCCAGCCTTCTGGCTTCTCCTCAGCCTTGCGCGACTCCACTTTCTCTTGCCTCAGCCCAGGCAGGGGTCTCACCTAAGCCTAAGCTGGGCCCACCTACAGCCACACAGGACGGTGGAGGGATAGCTAGTGTCCCAGACTGGAGTTTTCCTCCTGTGGGGGTGCATGATTGCATGCAAGGCCTTCGCACTAAGCTTCATGCGTGGTTGATGGAGACAAGAATTCCTTGTCGACTCAACGCACTGTTGCAAGGTCAGGAGCTGTCAGGTCTTTTCTCGGCTGAAGAAGTTGCCCATGCACGTGCCTTGTTCTCTGCTTGGCTTTTAGAGCAAGGTCACTCTGGTCAGGTGTCCTGGGAAATTTCTTCGGGCCAACCCTACGCTTTGCATGCTTTGGCAGCATTGAGCAGGTGTCTCAAGGATAGAGACTCTGCTTTGTTCCCTGCTTTGCTTGCCGGTGTGCCGACCGGTTTCGACTCTGACATCCCTGCCAGTGGATGTCTTCTTCCTGCTCCGCCTTCAGAGAGCATGCCTTTGCTTTGGATCTGGCAATCTGTCAAGGTAACTGGCAAGGCGCGGAATCGGACCCAGCCAGCTTGCAAGAGCTCACCCAAGCGGAGGAGGATGCTGGCTTCGTGCGCGAGTTTCCATCTTTGGATGCCGCTCAAGCCCACTTCGGTGCAGACCGTGTTGCAGTGGGCCGGGTGAACATAGTTCACGCACCCGGGAAGAAACCCCGCTTAGTAGTAGATTCTTCGGTTTGCCACACCAATCAGGCATGCAGAGTACCGGAAAAGTCTTGTCTTCCGTCTTTAGGTGACATACGCGCTGCTTTTCCTCTGCGGGAAGACATCGAGGAAGCTTCTGCCTTTTCTGCAGACATTCGTTCCGCCCACAAGACGGTCAGGATTCGCGAGAAGGATCAGGGCCTCTTAGGCTTCCGCCAGCAGGAGCGATTGCTTTTCTACCAGGTGGCCCCCTTTGGAGCGGTGTTCTCCAGTCACTGGTTCGCCAGGGTAGGCGGTTTCTTTGTCAGAGTTCTTCACCAGCTTGTCTTTCTTGCTCATGTGCTCATGCTCTACTCAGATGACCTCTTGCTTTGGCAAAACCGCAAAGTTCTCCCCTTGGGAGCTTCCGTGGTGCTCTGCTTCTTTGCTTGCTTCGGCATTCCCATCAGTTGGCCCAAACTGCAGATGGGCCGCAAGATCACCTGGATAGGATGGGGTTTCCGTCTGCCGAAGGACAAGCGTGAGAAAGCCATTGATCTTTTGCAAGCCTGTTTCTCGGGCCGCCACGTTTCTAAGAAGCATCTCGATAAGGTCTTAGGCCTCATGCAGTGGATATTGCAATGTGCCCCAGAGCTCAGGCCATGGCTTTGCTGTCTGTATGATGACATGCATCGCCCCTTAGGCACCGTTTACAGCGTCGACCCTTCAGACTGGCCGTGCCTTGCTGCTCACCTTTCGGACAATCTTCGGTTTGTCAGCACGCCGCGGGGCACCAGTATACCTGTGGGGTCCACCCTGCTTTCGGCCAGGCACACCGACATCAAGTGCAAAGCTGACCTCCGTCTTGTGCCCATTTCCTCTCGTCGAGTTTGGCTTCGGGTGGCTGATCCTTCATCTTCCAGACGTAAGCTGTCTGAGCCCAGCAGAGAGATGCTACGCTTTCGGCTTTGGTGGTGCAAACACCCTTGACCGTGGCGCCCTTTGGCCTTGCCACCTGTTCTCCCCTTTGAAAGCGCGGCGGATGCCTTTGGGGAGGGCAATGCATGTGGCGTCAGGGGCTGGCTGCGTGTTGGAGCAACCCAGTGCTTCTGGTTCTCAGAGCGCTTCACGCCTGCGGACTTCCGCTCCTTGGGCATTCCAGTCAAGGATGATGCTAACCTTGACATCTCCTCTTATGAGACACTGGCCCAGGGATTCCTCCTGGTCCTTTTGCTTCGGACCATTAGCGGCGGCCGTCTTCGAGTTCGACTCCCTGCACTTAGTGACGATGTAGGGGCTGAAAGCGTCATCAACCGCCTTTACACCAGCAAGCAACCTCTTGCTTTGTTCGTGCAGCGCCTCGCCATGTGGGCGTGCGCGCATGCAGTCTCGCTTGCCTGTTCTCACATTGCAGGCGAGAAGAATGTTGAAGCTGATGCCTTGAGCCGTTGGGATGAGTCATGCCCCATACCTCGTGGCTTTGGTGATGGGGCGCGAGTACGCATCTCCTTGATTTCCTTTTGGCAGGTGCAACTTCAGCCCCAGCTTTTGCCAGCCGACACATTCCTGCAGTGGTGCCTTCCTCAGCAATCAGGCCCATGGCGCTGAAGCAAGGCAGGCAAATCTTGCAGCTTCTTGCTCTCGTGTGCTTCGCACTGCTTCGCGGACAAGCTGGGCCTGTGGGCTCATCTGGTCCTCGAGGTTGGGCGGATTCTCTGCACCTCTGAGGGCAAGCCTGCCCGCTGGTCTTAGCTTAGCTTGTTGCTCAAGACCGTTCGCCACTTTCACACTGGGCAGGTTAGAGGCGGCTTCCTTTTTCTTGGCAACTTCGGACTGGGAATACTGTGATCTGTACAACATAGCCTTCTTTGTGCTTGCTTTGTTTACCATGCTCTTTCTTCCATTCAGGAGGGAGGAGCATACACAGATCCCAGCTGTCTCGCCAAGAAAAAAGGCGCTTCAGTTCGTAGAACGCCTTTGCTGCAGCTTTGCTTTAGCTTTGTCTAGTGGAAGTTCACTACAAGCAATGAATGTTGCATGTGTGTACTCATGTATGTTTCTTGCTTGTGTGCTTGCACTTGGGCTCCAAGCTGCTTGTAACTTCCACAGACACGCTGCTTGGGTGTACTTCGATTTTTCACCCACCCTCCCACTCCTGGAGGCGCGTATCATGTGCTTTAAGCCGTATGTTACGCTGTTGCTTACACTGGGAATATTGTGATCTGTACAACATAGCCTTCTTTGTGCTTGCTTTGTTTACCATGCTCTTTCTTCCATTCAGGAGGGAGGAGCATACACAGATCCCAGCTGTCTCGCCAAGAAAAAAGGAGCTTCAGTTCGTAGAACGCCTTTGCTGCAGCTTTGCTTTAGCTTTGTCTAGTGGAAGTTCACTACAAGCAATGAACGGGTAGAGCAGGGAGAAGAAGAAGAAGCAATGTGGAGTCAGTTGTTCGGTTCCCGTTTTTCATTGTGGGCTACTTGGTAGTTTTGGGGCTTCAAAGCCATTCCCAGCAACAATGCAGCTAAATTCCCGGCTGGGATTTGACACTGGAACCGTGCTGGGCTGCGAGCGTTGCTCACGGAGGACTGCAAGGGTCCTCTGACAGAAGCCCCAAGAAGAAGAGCAATGTGAAAGTGCAGTATGCCCGAGTGCCAGCTCCAGAGGCAGCAAAGACTTGAAGGTGTGCAGGCTTGCCCTCCTGATATGCTCCAATTGTTGGAATTCCCAACAACCCTTGAGCATTGACACGGGCTCTCTTTTCTTTGCCATGCTGCCGTGCCTTTCCTGCGCCTCCGCGGTGTGGACCCGGTCATGCCTGTAAGAGGTGTCGTTCTTCCTCAAAGTCCGAGAGAGAACGGGACAAGTAAAACAGCTTCAGGCTGACGGAGAACAAGGAATGCAATAATTAGGGCCGGGGCGGATTAGTGATGATTGAACAGCGAGAGAGGGGAAACAGATGTAATGTAATGAGTTTGACTGAACGTCGCCGAAACTGACAAGCCTATTGAGAACCCCCATGGTCTTTATCGTGACGCGTGCCCGGACGATGGGAGCCTCGCAGATGCTTCTCAAGGAATGCGTGCTCAATGCAAGTGCCAGATGCCAGATATAGGGCAACTGATCAGCACCTGACAGTACTCTTTAGTAGGCTTGGATCTGAGCACGAACCACCCAAACTGCCATGCCCATGCTACACTCCAATGCTCTGAGCCGACGGCAGCCCTTACGGCGTGCCGCCTATGCTGGCTTGCTTGGTCTGAGTGTGGCCGGCTGCTTCTGCCAGATGCAGCGGCCACCGAGGTCCAGCAAAGTGACACGGCATGGTGCCAAAGACGTGATGGAATCTTTCTACTCTGCAGTGAACAACCGAGATCTTGAGAGGGCGATGGAGATGGTTGCCGACGATGCCCTCTATGAAGATTTTACATTTCAGGAACCTTTCAAAGGGAGGGAGGGCGTCAGAGAGTTGTTGTCAGATGCCATGGAACTGCCAAAGGGCTTGGATTTCGTCATTGATGAAACAGCCGGTGGGGAAGGCTGGGGTGGAGATGATTCCGTGGGGATGACCTGGCACGTAGAGTTTGATGGCGTGCCTTTGCCCAACAGCCGTGGGGCTTCGCTCTACAAGACGCAAGGTGGGAAGCTGGTCTATGCTCGCGCCTCGCCTTATAATGAGTCATTTTTACAAAATTTTGCAGGGTTAGCAGCTTGGAGCCTTCCGTGCTGATGCCTACTGCAGCGAGGTGACATCGTGGAATCACCGCTGAAACTGGGAGGTGCGGCGCTGGGCATCGTCGGCTTCATTGCACCCATCATCAGGCCTCAGGATAGCCAGCCGATTCCAGTCAAACATCAAGTCTAGCGATGGATACTGTCCCAACACCCAGCCTCTTGTAGTGTGGCCTTGAGTGCGGGTAGCACCATGACGGATGGAAGAATGCATAAAGGGAGGGATCTTAGTCTGCAAGTTCTGTTCTCTTCGCTTTTTGACAAGCAACTTCCCGCATCCTTAAGACATGTGAAAGGGTTTCTCCACGAAGAAAGGGCCTTGCAGCGTGGGTCGCTGGGCGACTTGGCACCAGCACTGGTGTTCGCTACAGCCGGGGCCTTGTATTGGCCACCTGGAAAGGTTTAAAAGGAGCATCTTTGGCCTTTGAATGCGTTCAAACCTAGAGTCTAGCTGATCGCATGCTGTATCATGAGATTGGGGCGGCTGTTTCAGCACACTCATGACCTGCATCGCACATCAAGATATAACAAGCTGTCTCTTGCGAGAAATCTTTGCCTCGGACCAGCATCGACTACGCAAAAGTGAAGAGATTAGGCTTTCGATTTGCGAGGCTCGGGTTGCTCGCGGGGTCTTACATTGCGCCTGTTCATTGAGGTATATCTTGCTCCTCTCGCCCCAGGGCCAGTTCTCATTTCTGGGAGGCCCGCCAGCCTGGGCGATAGATGAGACAACGCTGAGGAATGTTGTCGTGCCTTGGACATGGCCTGTTTTAAGACGAGCCACGCATACAGTTGAGGCTACACGTCAGACCTGAGGATGAATCATTGAACTTTTTCTACATCTGGCCCGGCCTGGATAGCATTGGTCTGCCAAGCCCCACCAGCCTCGGCATTCCGCTGCCCAGTGTGGACCCACTTCGCCTGGCTGCTTGCCTTCACAGAGCTAGAGTGCAGCTCTCTTCGGTTCCCAGCCTGGTGGACATGTCATGATCACTTCGCGGTTTGCCCTGAGGCTTTGTTCAACCTTGCCGCGCCTTGCCAATGAGGTTGACAGTGTAGCTGATATAAATAGTTTAGGAAGAGGGCACGCGAGGCTGGCATGTTTTTGCTTGATCTAAGGAAGCTTATGCTTTCATGCTGCTGCCCCTCCTCCTGTGGGACCGGCCAAAACGACAAGATGTTTACAACTGGTGGGCGCCTGCCATGTTTCTGACCAACGCGTTGCCAGACTTCACTTTGAAACAGTCATATGTTCAGAGTTGAGAGCTCCATGGCTCATTTTCCTTGCCGAGTCTGCATGGTCGAAAACTCAGGATTCTGCTCCCATACTTCACAGTGCGTGCTATTGCCACTTGGCAGACACTACACTTGAGACTCTTGAGTCTTGAAACTGTGACATGTGCTAGTAGGTGGTGGTTAGTATCTGAGGCCGGACCATCGCCCGTCTCCAAGGCTAAGCCCAGTTGGGCGTGACGTGGCAGGTTAAGACAGCTGAAGTGTTGATTCGCCATGCAACGCTGTGTTGACCGCACCTGTCAACCTGAAATCCGCAAGTGCCAAGTTCTCCCTCTGCACCCACAACTGAGCTGAGTCCTCTTGTGGGCCTCAGTGCCCTGCTGGTGGCCTTTGTGGCGCTTTCGCAATCCTGGGGGTTGTGGGCCCCTGGTCTTGGAAGAACGCTCCAGGTTTTGGTCCATTACACAAGTGCCAGAAAACATGGAATCATGCTCCAAGTTGAGCGGTTCCTCTGCTTTAGATCTTCCGTGTGCATCAGCTTCACATTTGAGGGCTGCCAGCCACTGTTAGCTAAGGGCAACTTCTTGCCTTTGGTGTTGGGAGACCGCGTCGCCTTTGCTTTTGCAGTGGACTGTTCACTTTTCGCTGTGTTGCAAGCGAAGCTTGGCTGGAGAAAGTAGCAAGCTGTGCCAGCTAGCTTGTTGGATGCTTGATGGTCGACGTGCTGAAAAAAAGACGGAGTGAAGGTATGTGTTTGCGGAGACCGCCGGTCCGTCCTGGCGCTTTGTGCCATGGACGCACATTTCCGTCTCAGAGTCCTCAGATGTTCCTCACGACCTGGCTACTTGAGAGGTGCCCTTCTTTGGTTTGGCCGCTTGGCTCCTGTTGCCCTCGGATGAGGCCCAGAGCTGGGTGAATGTTAGAAAGCCGTTGCTCAACCGCTTGCCACCAGGAAGTGGCGCAACAAGAGGCTGAGGTTGCCCCTGCGTGAGCAGTTTGAGCGGAGGAGAGGCTCCAGCTGCGGATCGGGTCGGTGCAGTCGCTGAGGCAATTCTTTGTGCAGACTCGATGGGTTTTCGTATGTGTAGTGTGGATTTAGGTTGAAATGGTTTGAGCTTTGCGTGGCACAAATCCGCTGTTGTAAATTTTCGTGGCAGCTGCCCTTGTTTCCCGGCTTCCAGCAGATTTTCATTGCACTCATGGCTGCGCAGCCTGAGCGCAAAATTTTCTGAGACTCATGCAAGCATGCGCCTGAACGACAAATCAGCTGCCCGAGCTGTGTGGGTATGCATTTGCCGGCCGCAAGCATGGATGAGAGCATGGCCAAGAATCATAGTACAAGTGCCAGCGAGCTACCTTGCTTGCAAGGCCCGTGCAAGCTGGCATTACCAGGTTGACGTGATTGACATGAAGAAGCAGGCGATTTGTAGCTGGTAGCTGGCTGCGTTGCACCAGACCAAAGCATTTCGCAGATCAGGGTACTGGACTGCAGTATTCATCGACTGCACAGGTTGTGCTCTGCTCTGGGAGCATCTCCGTGCAGGAGGATTGCTCATCACCGCCAGCATGTATATCGTCGTTTTTGCCATGCAAGCGAATTCCCTTCTCTGCATATGTGTGCTTTGTCACCTGTTGGGACCACGATGTACCTGATCAAGCCCAGCTTTGTGAGAGTGAGTCTTGCTGACAGATACTGGATGACATTTGCCGCACCGAGGGGTCGTGTGCTTACTTACCATACCGAGGCATAAAATCTACGACGGCAGGATGGAACAGGACAAGTTCAGAACGGGGTTGTTAATTTCTTCCTGAAACTCTGAGGCGGTGTGAAGTCACTCAGTACACCATCCGCGAAAAGTTGGAGGCGCTGCAGTTTTGCGCTGTTTTGCTTGCGGGGCACCTAAAGCAGTTTAGACTGAACTGCCCAGCAGCGTGATGGCATGCCCCATGCAACATTGGATCACCTCCAAAGCCAGGAGTCGAAATCCCTGCTGCAGAAGCCTTCGACCCCTGACCCATTCGCAGATGAAGTCAGGCGCGTTTTTGCAGAAGTTGGGCATGGCCCAAAGCCAAAGCCGTGGCTTGAGCAGGTGTGGATCTGTCCTCCGAAGAATTGCGCTGAAGCAGCTGGACAAACCATACAAGCCTGCACTGGAGCGCTGGGGATGCACTGCAGGGATGCGCGGTAGTGGAGTTGCATCCTTGATGGTGCTTCAGGGCCTTGTCATCTTCATGTCATCAAGTTGGCTAAAGCTGTCAGGATTTGCAGGGAAACCTGTAAAGAATGTAATGATGTGTAAATGAGAGTCCAGGAGAACTCTTTTGAGAATATGTTGCACGACACTTGAGATTGATCTGAGGTTCTATTCTGTTACAGGGACCGGGCACCTCTTCGCAGCAACCCCTGGATCCTGTCAGGATCAGGCAGAAGCAGACGCGGAAAACCCCAAGCCCAAGCGCCAGCAGGCAGCGGTGGCTACGCTCGCATCAACTCTTGTGGGTTTCCCACAACTGGAGTATACGGTTATGAGGGCTATATAGGGGCTTATATTGGGGATATTTAGGGGATATAGAGAGGATATTAATATGGTATTTGGGGTGTACAACTTGAATTCCTTACTCATGTCATGTGCTCTTCTTGCAGATGGGAGAAGCCATCGGAAGTGCTCTGGTCACCCTGGGACTGCGGAACAGCACCGCAAGGGTCGATCGAGGCCTGAAGGGCTTCACTGTCACTTCGCTTGGAGACATGGTGCCAGTCTGAGTTTGGCAGATTGCCAGGCACAGACGACATGGAGCTGTACGTGCGTTTCCAGGCAAACATCCCAGTTTCTGCTCGGGATGCCGAGCCTCCAATGCATGCCGCACCTACAGGTATAGCCATTAACGACACACAGCAGAGCTGCAGAAATTGGTCACCAAGTTTCCGCCCATCGCATCAGGTAGTCTCTCGTTGGAAAGGTCTGGCCCGTGGGTTGGGACCTCAGAGATCCTCAGTCTGGAAAAATCGGGGGACCCCAATATACAGCCCCTAAATACCATGCATCCCTATTTACATCCCTCTATATGTCCCCTATATAACTGTATCCCTTACATTATGGTTTTGGGAAACCCCCAGGTTGGGGTCCACTTTGCAGCCGACCTCAGGAGCCGCAGCCCACCTTCAGTGCCTATGCAAGCACCGTCGCCCGTCAGGCAACACGCCTACATTATGGTACAACAGCATTATGAATAGCCGTGGTCATAGTGGTAGTGGTAGTGGCAGTAGTAGTGGTGGTGGTCGTAGTGGTGGTTGTAGTAGTGGAATAAAAATACCCAGATAATTGTAATACACCCAGTAGCTCATGACGACATCTGCACAATTTGTGCGACAGCAAGCGTGCCAACACATATCGAGAGGTAGCCTTTAAGATCCTGCATTGTCCTGCTGCTTAAGAAAGTTCGCAGGTGCATTGCGACTTTGGCGCCTGGTGACTCAGACAGCTCGCAATGCATTTCCAACTTCCTCCCCGCAACGGTTCTCCTGCAGAACATGTTTGCACCATCAGCTTGCATGCTTTCAGCGTGGGCAGCAGCACTGAGGAATTCAATTGTTGCCGGCTACGAGGCATGAATACGTGTGCCTGCGAGTTAGCCGAGTCACTAGTAATCTTGGCATTTTTGCCTCTCCATTCACGGTCATGTCGACACCAAGCTCCTTGGAAGGTCGCAGCATGCCATGTCTTGTGATCGAAGCATGAAACGATCCCAAGACCAGATGTGTGCAGGATGGCAATGTCTTCGTCTGGGATGCGTCCGGGCAATCCAGTCCTCTGCATCAGTTTCAGGCGTCAACGGTGCCTTTGGTTTTGGAAAGGGGTTTGGTTGGTGCGGCCTTTTAGGCTTTTTGGCCCACATTTTGCTGTTCGATGTGGCACTGCCCACCGCTTCGGCTCATGCTCCAAGATCTTCAGTGCAAGCTGACAACGCGTCACCTTGGCCAGGCGCATGCCGTTCCTGTCACTGCCATTGCCGTCCTGCCACCACTGGGCTGTGTCGCCAGCTCAACTTGCATAAATCGTGTGTGGTTTTACATGTGCATTCCTTTTCCGGCGGCCGCCATCATTGCACGGCAGCGCAGCAGCCTGCTGAAGGTCGTCACTGCGGGTGAGGTTCGCAATGGCCTGGAGGCTCTCTTTCTCCTCGCAAACAAGTGCAGCCCGTGAACAGAGAAGAAAGGAAGCCACAGTTACATTCAGTGACAGGCTGCTCTCTTTGCGCTGTCAGAACCATTGTGCCAGTCTCATCTGTCGAGGCTTTCTCTGAATCTCGGATCCGTCTGTGGAGCACTGTGACACTCGAATTGCGTCAGTCAGTGCTTCTTGGCAAAGTCAGAGATGTCCGATGTGGGTTCTTGGCATGTTCTCAGCAGGTGCTGAGTTTGAAGTCATGCGTAAAATCCTCTGAGCCTTATCTCTTGTTGAAAGCAATGGCTTGGTTTTCGACTGATGCTCCGGGCTGATCTGGTGTGCTCTCTGATTGAAGCGACCATATGGCATCTAGCTTGTGCAGACACGAGGTCGTTGAACGGATCTGTGGCACGAGTATTGCGTCCTTTGGACGTTGACTCAGTGCACCTCCATGGTGCTAGCATGCAGGAAAGCTGCGACAAAGAAGATCATGCACCGCTAGCTGCTAGCTTTCCAGACAAGCCTATCAGCTTGCGATCTTGCGCGCAAAGCTTGCGAACATGTCCATGTGCAAGGTGTTGGGTGCCGCAATCGAAGACATCATGCAGGCGGCGGAGGCAGCAGGTCCGGGGCTTTCTGCAGCCTCTCCGTCGCCTGAAGCCGTAATGCCATTTGCTCTCACCTCAACTCAGGTCGCTCCATCGAGAAGAGGGAAAAGGTGCATTCGCTGTGTTGCTCCATTCTAGATTGTAGACACCGACCATGCGCAAACACTTTGCCTTCGCAGCGGAAACAGCCAACACTTGACAGCCACGACAGCTGCATCACTTGGTGCGAAGGTGGTCCCTCCATGCCTGGCAGTTGGCACTGACTCAAGGTGCTCCAGCGCAGTGGAGCCAAGTGTGTTTCTTATTGTAGCTATTTTAGCTAGGCAGCTGAACCTAGAATTCAGGCTAGCACCATTGTGATTCTGATGGCCAGGCAGTTGAAACAGGTGCGGCTGATGCGCGTCAGCCTGGATATGGCCAAGAAGTGACACCCTGGCCAGAGGCAGGGAAGGACTTGGCTCTGACCATGCCCTCGCAGAGCTTTTGAAGGAAGAATAGCTATGAAGTTCCCATAGCTTCTCTTTGGGAGTGCTCCTTCCCTTCTAGGGATTGAGGGCTGTGACCCAGAATTCCAGCAGTCTCTTGGCATGTGGTTGCGCTTGTGGCAGGCCAAACACAAGTGGGCGGGACCAGTCGGGTCTGAGCTTTGCATCCACAAGATGTAGGTAGAAAGTCGGTGGCGCGGCAGACAAGTAGAACATAACACCGTGCATGCGCTGCAGAATTACACCGCGCAGACCTTGTTGTCAGTGCAGCCTGGCAGTTGGAATGGTTGTAATCCTTCTTACGCCGTGCTCCCGGAGTCTAGATTTGTGAGGATGCCATGGTTGTCTCACATGTCTACAAAATTTTAACCCACAATTCGTCACGAAATCCGTCGCTGAGCATCGGTCTCAGTCCCAAGAACTGCCGGAGCCAGCTGACTGCATGCTTGACATTTACAGCAGGAAGCTCAAAGAACAAACGGGATGCACTGTCACGCAACTGCAGCACTTCTTGCTGACACTGCGGCTGAAGTCGCTTCGTGTCGCGATACGATTCGCAGCTGCAATTCGATTCCTGGAATTCAGCTGGCTTTGTGGGGATTCCAAGGCCACATCAAGGAGAATGGGTTACTAAGGGTGCGGGGCTCTGTCCTTTGACTACAGTCACATAAGCCGCTGGCCACGCTCTCTTGTGCAGCGCACCACTTCCACGGCAACAGCTCATGTCCTTCTGACTGAAGACCCGCCATTGTAGCATGCGTTAGCGGGGCTGCAAAAGACAGCCGCTGCACGGTATGGAGTCTCCGCCCACGCGGTGGCGTAGTGCCAAACCTAGCAACTATCTGCGCTTAGGCAGTGAATCAGAGCTTTGACACGGCTGAGGCTGCGAACATCGCTGGCACCCCACATGGATGCGGTCATGGAGGCCCTGGTACAGCAATATCTAGGACGCCTTAATTTATAACAGCCTTCCCGTGGGCATTTTCATCTGCCAGGTTGTGCTAGAGGCTGCTCAAGATGATGATCAGAGGCCCACTGAGGTGCGGTAAAGTTGTGGCACAGCAGCATACGTGCAGTTTGAGCCCACTCAAGCAGGTGCCGGTGCACTTTGTGGTGGTTACAAACGAGCCAGGCCACCAGCGATCTTGCTTGTTACTTTCAGCAACATCCTGGCATGCCATGCAAGCCTAGCACAACATAAATTGCAAGGAGCACATGCCGACGTGGTGACGAAGGTGCAGCCTGGATGAAAGGTTACGTAGCGTGGTCAGATGATGATCCGCGCTCGCAGTTGCAGAGTAAGGCAGACACACATTATCGAGCCTTTGGTGAAGCGGCAGATTCTGCTGGAGGTGCGGCAAACTTCCATTTGCAAGTTCCTGGTTGATTTTTCACGCAGTGCCTGGTGACCAGTCTCGGATACTCGATGCCACGCCGCCCTCCTTCATTGCGCAGGCTTCATCTTAGGCTGCTTTGTCTTCAGCATGGCAGATATGCATTACAACAAGAAGAGCTTTCTCACAGTCAAGATGTAGAAGCAATCTTTCTGTTGGGCTTGCTCTCCTGCTAGAGTTTGTTAGATCTCATCAGGCTGCGACTCTGGTGGTCTTCGAGTTTGCCGGAACCCTACAGACCAGTTCTTGCATAAGCGGCTTTTCGGAATTGCAGCACCAAACGGCAAGGGTTTTGTATTGCTTTCACTTCCAATCACTGGGGAAAGGTGGTGCCCTGCCCATGGCCTATCACGGACTGGGACGTGCAGGAACTGCCTGCCTCCTTTTGTTGGAAGTGATGTGTGCCAATGTGTGCTGTAATGTTCTCCTGCAGGGCTGGCGTCGGCGCCTGGGTGCCGGCCTTCAACTTGTGGTGGCACCGGGCCAAAGCCAGAGGAGAGGCTCTGTTCGGAGACACTGCGCTTGCAGCAAAGTGATTCCAAATGGTATTGCATGTGCAGGTTTTTATACATAAGCAACTGCACATGCAAGATCAGCCGGAATGACTTTACTTCGTTTCGGAGTCCTTCAGGGTGCAGTTTTTGTTGCGGGAGTATGAGCGGCAAGCTTGTAAGGAGCTCCGGAGATGGGCAAGAGCAAGCGGCAAAGACTGCGCTTGCGAGAGTGACTCTGCTAAGACATGTTCACTCGTGGCTTGAGGAAATTCTAGTTACTTACGTGGCCATTCTTTGGGCTCGCGAAGACTCAACAGCCATTGCCGTGAATTCCTGAACGCCTTGCCTGACGTTTTGCCAGGCCATGATCCTCCCTCCAGCCCGCCAACCAAAGGAGGCCAGCAATCAATAGCGGAGTTAGCGGCCAGCTCGCTCTTGACTGAGAAAGTGTGGCGCTGAGGCCCGTGTGAAGCCGCAAGGCATTTTTGCCGGCAGCTGCTGCTCGGCGCAGCTGGTGGATTGCAGGGCCCGAGGCATGCGCGTTCCTGAGTAGGCACACTGCGTCAGATAAGGTGTGGAAAGGGTAAAGAAGGGCCAGGACGATGCACTTGTTCCTGTGATTTTCTGCAAAGGCTGCTAGTTGCCGTGCTCAACGCTCACAGCTGCAAGCAGGAGAGACATGTCATCCCCGCCGACCTGAGTGGGCAGCCATACCTGGCCGTTGTAGAATTCTGAGAAACACTTAGCTAATTTGAAATCTGGTGGAGCTCCAGTGGTCCAGAGCTTGCCTCATGTCACTGGCGTCAGCTTCATGATCCAAGTCAATTGATGTGGGCCACATGGTCTCCAGTTCGAGCAGTATGCGCTGATTTCTGAGGTAGACGAGTCATCCGGAAGAAGGCTTCGCCTGTCTTCTGCTTGGGCCCCTGCCTGCTGCGGTCAACTAAGCCCGAGCCGGCTGAGCCGCTGAACAAGTCTGGCTATGTCTGGCTGTAGTAGTGACATGTAAACAGACATATCATACCCCTAATCCCAATTTTAATATATCAACATCATGGTTTCCATTTTCTTTTCCATATCCCCTACAATTATACCCCTAAAGGAGGAAGGCGACTGGTCGCGCACCACGCTGCTCAGCCCGCTCATGGCTGCGGCGCTGGTAGAACATCTGCCGGCGCGAGGGGGGATGCACGAGGGATAAGACTGAATTATTTTTGCAGTCATCGTTCACATCCCTCCAGTCTGAGATAGGTGTTAGAACGTGCTCTGCCAGGTGTTTTAGGAATCTGTCAATATGCATTAATTAACTGTCCCAGCTTATCGGTCACGTCCGACATTCCCTTGTGGCTCAAAGGCATTGTCCTACGAGGCACGTATCCCGTAGGCATGGCATCGTCAAAGTTTGGCGTCCTTGCTGTGCCTCGCCTAAGGGTCCTGTAGCCAGACAGGAGCCCAAGTATCAGCCACCTGAAGCATAGGAAGTGGAGAGTTGCTACTTGTCCGAGGCCTGCTGCTTGGGGGCTTTTGTGTGGTCCTCCTATGGCCAGCTCTTTGCCGTGAGCGACCTGACCAGCACAGCTTCCTCGCTTGAGACGCAGGCATCTCTGAGACTTTGCATGCCAAGAAAGCAAGAAGCCTTGACTTGTGATTCTTCTTTTGCGAAGGCTTCGGGCATGCTTGCGGCACTTCAGAATGGTGTGGCTACAGTTTTGCTCATTGTTTTCAGCATCTTGGTCCGACTCATACATGCAATGATCCCTGGAATGGCGATTGCCCTTGTCTGCTATACGGCCTACCGGCTCACAAAATCCAACGCGTGGAGTCGCCGTACCGTTTTTCTGCTCACGCTGGCTGTGTTCCTGACCTATGGCTTGATCCGACTGGGGAGCAAGATGGGCCAGCCACAGGTTGGTTAAAAGATGTGGCATGTTGCGATTGAAGCTTGCATCAGATGCCCTTGCTTCGACTGCGACAGGTGGGCGATGGAATGGTCAACACGGATGAGACAGGCAGACAGATTCGCAGCGGCGAGCTGGTGTTGCTCCAGAGTGGAGAGGCGTCGGCGAGTCATTTTTTGTATCAAGCCTACAGTCTACCACTTTGGTGTGGATTTTTGTGCTGATACAGGTGGGCCTCCAGGCACACCCCCAGAGAGATCCGGGCTCAGTGGTCCCAAGAGACTGGAGGGATTACATGGCCCAGGCAATTCAGCAATCGTCACTCGGAGTTGAAGATTTGAGCTCTTCTTGTCCGTTGAATAATTTCTGACTTGCCTTTCGTTCTGAGCTCCTGCAGCAGAGGCTGATGACAGGCAGCGCGCAGGTCGTGCTCGAGTTTACACGTCCAGGATGCACCTACTGCCACAAGCAGCTGCCGGTTTTGCAGGAGGCTGTAAAGAGGAGAGCCTCAGCCACAGGTGCCCTTGCGCCTGGTTTGGCCTTTGCCGCGCCCTCTCCTAGCAGTGGCAGCATGCTTTTTGCACCACTTCGCATCTTCATCCTCGATGAGGAGGAATTCCAGGAGCTAGCAGCTGGCTTCAGAGTCCAGGCTTTCCCCACTCTTTGGATCTTTGGCCGGCCCAGAGTTGATCCTGTTGTGCAACAGGGCTTTGTCGACGGAGCCACGTTTGATGAGATTTTGAGACAAGTTGCTTTGAAGATTCCGCCACCAGAAGAGCCGCAGAAGAAGCGAAGGGGTTGGTTCCGGTAGGCCAGCGAGGCCTAAGATATACATCTAGTCCGTCAGTGCCAGCCCTTTCGTTCAGGCGGAGAGAGCCTTAAATTTTGGCTGCGTCTCTTGCACACGATGGCCGTAGACTTGCAGCAGCAAGCGGAAAGCTTGCAGAACTGCAGGTGCAGGTGTGCAGAATGCAGCTATTGACTCGAACGCACCTCGGTGCCGACAGTCCCTGCGCGCTGAAACGCAGAAAGGAGCCAGAAGGACAAGTCTGATGTTTGGATGCTAAAGCATGAAGCCTCGGTTCACATCTGCAATCTGCGAGGCATCGTTGCAGTGGAAAACTGCTTGGCGACTCATTTACTCACCACGCTCACTTCTCAGAATGCTTAGCTAGGCCAGGCAAGACGGAGAATATGGTTTTTGTTGTCCCTGTGTTGCGGAGGTTTGCACGGCGTATCGTTGAAGACCTTCTACCGAAGAATGCAAGGGGAAGGTCCCACAATACTGCTACTTCAGGAGCGCTGTGAGCTGCGAAAAGACATGAATCTAGTCGCAGACGTGAACGCCATGCCAGTCCGTGTGAACTGTTACGAAGATTTTCTGGAGCGAGGCTGTGGCATAGAATCAACAACCAAAAATCAGCTGCATTCGCTGCACGACCTCCGATGGTTTCCAACCACCACTTTCTCAGATCTCTCGTTTGCACGTTTGTTGTGACTGGGCTGTGAAGCAGCAGTTGAGCATAGCTGAACCCAACACCACTAGACACACACCCTTATCCGAAGAGCCTGATGACAGCAGCTCAGCAGGACCACGAGGGACACGCCTTTGGGGGCTTCGCCTCTGCCGCGTGGAGAGTGGCTGACAGGCCTAATGGCTTTCAAAAATCATTTCATCACTGTTGGGTTCCTATAGTGGTGCTTCCTACATCACATGATCTAGCCTAGCATATTAGTCATCAAAGCATTTGCTAGGTTCTCCCATTAAAAGCAAAAGCACGGACCCGTAGGCAACTTGGAGTTCTAGAGTTTAGGTCTGTAATTTAATTTACGCTTCTAGGCCTTAGAGCTTTGAGGTTCTAGGGTCTAAGGTTTGGGGTTGGTTGTAGGGTTTGGTGTTGTGGAGCTTAGAGTCATTGCCTGGTACTCAACACAAAATGCGCCAAGAAAGGTGCGAATAGATGTCCCTTACGTGCGGCAAGCGCTGTTAGATCATTCAGATTAACATGTGCTAAGGGATGAGATAGAGATCCAAGAGGTCTCGAGTCTAATTACCCGAGACGTAGACGTGCATTTCCAACTCAATACCAGGAACTTGAACTAAAGCAGTGCAGAACTTGGTGGCGTGCTGGCCATTCCTGACCACCCCGAGATACTACGGCACTGGCGAGAGCTTCGTGTTCCGCTTCAGGCCCGATACTGCATACATGTATATGCTCAGGGTTTTCCTACCCAAAAGATAACCGTCATGTCAAGACTTGCTGTGCAGGCATCCAATGCCAAAGCCGGTTGTGTCACTGGCGCAGCAGCGGCAGACTTACTCCGTTTCCTCATGTGCTCATGCGCGTTTAGTTCTAGATTCTAGTCCCCTAGTTGGCTTTGGCCATTGTGGTGTTCAATGCTAGAGCTGCATGTGGAGTTCCTGGTCTGCAAAGTTTGGGACGTCAGAAGCATTGCCTCCGAGGATGCAGCATCTGCCAAGCGTGCACGAGAAGGATGCATCGCCAGGCACATATCCAGAGTTGGCGTAGCGTGCGGATTGGGATGCCTGCTGGCTATGAGCCACAGTCATCCACAGCCTTCGCTGCTTGAGCACCACATCAATGGATTGTCACGTCGGAGGCCTCAGCCGGTCTGCGCTTGCAGCGCAGCAAGCTGTGGACGAGGCATGACAGAAAGAGTGGGCACATGGGGGCACTTGTCACAGCGCGAACAGACGGGGCACCCCGCCCCGTCAACTCTGACTATCCTCGTGGTCAGGCTGTGAAGCTCTTGGAGTCTTGGCGCCCCAAGGTGCGCAGGGTGACAGGCACTTCCTGAGGCGTCATGGAGCATGCAAAGCATGCCATCAGAGCAAGGTCGTGTCGTTCCTCAAGACCTCAGAGCAAATGGAACTGGCCTAAGCTTTCCAGGTCAAGGAGCAAGCAAAGAAGTCGGAGCGAGAGGCCAGGCAAGTGTCTGCCTGCGCGCAGCTTCGCCTCGAGAACTGGCCAGCCCCAGGTATTGCAGAGTGACTGTGTCACTTCAGCGACGGAGGTCTGCGCTGGGACATCACCAGCGTGAGCTGTGGTTGTTAAATAAAGGGCTTCCATCATTTTGGGACAGCTTGTGCTAAAGCGATTGCCTTGATTGCTAGACGTTGTTTTACGCAGCAGCAGTTCCAAAATGAAGGCTTCGTGCCCTTTTTCGGCTTCACCTCTGGCATCTTTCGGGCTTGACTGGAAGGGAAGCAGGGCCCATGATCTGGCATATGCTATGTGCTCCCTGAAACCTCACTGAACCTTTTAGTAGCAGACGCCTCCTTCATGGGGGCATCCTCGAGGCCCTTGATGAAATCCTTGGGGCCGGGGCCTTGTCGTTGGAGCCGCCCCCCCGCGGTCCCGTGGCTACAAGTGACCCCGAGGCCAAGATCCTAGGTTTTGAATGTTTGAAGCTCAGAATCAAAGTGACATGTTTCAGGAGGGGCTGATAGCTTGGCAGCATAGGGCATCCACAGCTTGCAATCATGCCGTCATTGTGCATTAGGACGCCGGGCAAACATGGAAATGGAATGGTGTGCAACAGGACGACAGCTTTGTCCTGCTCAAAACACGTTGTAAGTCAGGCTAGCAGTCCTTCAGTAAGCTTCCTCGCCGAGCTGCGGCATTAACACATTGTTGGCTCACGACGCATGTCTGATTGCTATCGCAGTGCGGTCTGCAGTTCAACCCCCTGGCTGCAGGTCCTAAGTCTTAAGCCGGCCCTCAACAGAAAACGTGAAGGGACGGTCGCCCCAAGCTGCCATTCGCGAGCAACAAATGTTGCGATCGTTTACAACAGTTTGCATGCCGGAGTTTGAAAAGCGTTTACTTTTTCCCAAATTGGGTCCAATATGGGCCCTTCTCTGTCTGTGCAGGCCCTTGAAGAGGAGTCTCCGAAGGACTTCGTGCAGCTTCAGAATCAGCCACTAAGCACCTTCCCAAAGCGAGGAACGCTTGCTTTATTCATGGGTTGAACGAACGCTGAATTTGTGCAGCAACCTATATACAGTCAAGAAGCGTGCCGTGAATCAAGCTGCGTCCCGCGCTGGGCTTCTCGCAGGATCTGGAATTGGAGGCCCCTGCATTCGTTTGCACGATCCGATAGGCAACTCGTTTGTGAGCAGTGGCTGGAACAATTGCGTGGCACAATGCAGCAAGCCAGCCAAAGCCTTTGCAGACCTACGTGTTTTGTACGTGCAGCCTGTGATGCCGTGCATGGTTGATGCCGTTGCTGCATGTTGTGGCTTGGAGGAAGCATCTTGAAACTCAGCTAGCCGTTCCTTTGCTTCGCAAAGGCAATAGGATGGATTCAAAACTCGCATCTGACCGGAAGGTCTTTCATCACGATGCCTCTGGGGATGACTTCTTCCTCTTCTCCGATGTGACGTGCGTGCTCCAGGGAGTCTCTGGAAGAAGATCCTGCAAGCATGGTTCTCAGGTGTTTGGCCATGGGCGGTGGCTCTGGCTTTGCGCTGTATGTCGAAAAGGCCGGATCAGCTACAAGAACTCTTCGTAGCTTCCCAAAGCCAGCCCGTCATTTCGTGCTGCGAAGTCACGGCCAGGACTTGCTACATGGAAGGAGCGATCCTTCCACCACGTTCAACTCCGAGGTCCCTGATGCTGGGGTTTGGGATAGTCGGGATACTGAAACAATGTGGGGGATGCAGGTGCTCTCTTGCGAGACAAGCTTTATCATCGGAGACCTCGAGCTGGCACCCTCAGAGTGAGCAGCTTCGCGTGTGATTGTTGTTCTGGTCTTGCCAGCCCCCTCTGTCACGTTCGTTAGGTGCTGGGCTTTTGATGACCCCACAGAGGCCCGCGTGTAACGCATGGGTTCTTTATCGTGTACCTGTGTGCAAGCCAGCGTACAGCGAGAGAGCATATGTCATGAGCCCAGTGCTGAGATGCCGCAATGCAATCAAACACTTCTCGTCTTGGGAGAACGGGGTCATGGTTACACGCTCGTTTGAGGAGTGGCCTTTGAGTGCAGAAGGATGATTGTAGAATGCAATAGCAGGCATCTTTGAGAGAAGAGAAGATGCTGTCCTGGCTGTTGCAGCTACTGAAAGCTTGTTTATATCACCCGACATACCACCAGAGCATGAAGCTGAGCTCTATCTGAAAGCACTTTGGCAGGTTCATTAAGCGGCGCACCGCTGGGTGCTGCGATTCCCGATTCAGTGCACAGTTTTCCGAAGCCAAAGCAAAGCTTCGAGCGCTGAGAGCAAAAGGTGGAGACATGCGGTGGTAGAAAGCACAAGATGCATGAAGCTGAAGCTTTTGTTGAGTTCAAGCTGTTCAGTCAATTGAGTCACGTGGAATCAGAGGCTCAAGATATTGCTCTGCATTGAGCAGCTGTCCCCAAGCAATAGCCCTTTGGTCACAAGGATAAGACTGACCGCCAGGAGAGAATAGCCTAGACAGAGGGAATTCTACCATGGATCTTGCTTTCAATGCAATGGAACCTCCAGAACAAACGCCCCAGTCATAGGACTGTTGGCACATGGACACCAGCCTTGAATCCGTATCTAGCGCTCCTCAGCATCGTTTTGTAGAGCAGTCATGGGTGCAAACAACTCCAATGCAACGATGCCCGCGGAGCGCTTCGCAAAAGGAGTGCCCGAGTCGCTGGACTGGGCTTCCCTGATGACGGTGCTTTTCCAGCCTTGTCACCAGGCTGTGCTGCTGCACACTTCAGATCAACAAACACCAGGTCCAGCCGCGCACCTGCCAAGAAAGGAGCTAAGGGGGTATAAAGGGGTTGCACAGGGCGATAAAGGGGATCATTTAATGTGATGTCGGGACATGTAGGGCTTCTATAAAATGTTGTGTAGGTTTTTCTGAGGTCTCAGGCAGTTCTTTTGTCTGGCTGTAGCTGCGCCATCTCAAGTTTAAATCCTGGCAGGAGGTCTTGACCCTCCGGCGCTGCCCTGAAGATACAGGGCCAGCACAAGCCAGAGGCGTGCTGCCCATTGGCATGGTTTCCCAGAAAGGCAACAAGATGCAGCCCAACCAAGACTCTGCGTTCTACTTCCAATTCGTGGATTCCGACGGTTCACCTGTCTGGTGTGCTTGCGTCCTAGATGGCCATGGACCTCTGGGGCACGAGATGTCCACCTTGGGCATGCAATGGCTCCCGTTGTTGATCCTGAGGGAGCCCTTGCTGGCCACGGACGCTGGGCGCTTGATCCCTTCTGACCCGCAGACCGTTTTCACCGCAATCGAGGCAGCTTTCCAAAAAATTGGACAGCTTATGCAGAAGGCCTCTGAGACCGGCTGGGGACCTCGCGGGTACAGCGGTGCCACCTGCACTCTGGCATTTTGCGCCCATGGCCTGCTGCACACAGCAAACGTCGGCGACTCGCGCATGATTCTGGGCACCATGCCGGTGGCGGCTGCAGCAGGGGAGTCAGCAGAGTCAACGGGCTGCCAAACTGATTGTCGGGTCCTCACCCGTGACCACAAGCCCGAGGACCCGAATGAACGTCTGCGCATCGAGGAGTTGGGCGGAATCGTGGCGCGGCAGAGAGTTTATTTGGACGAGTGGCCGTACGTTGGCTTGAACATGTCGAGGAGCTTGGGCGATGCGAAGCTGCATGCTGTTGGTGTCTCCCACGTACCTGACGTCGCGACCGTATTCCTGGAAAGTGCGGGGCAGTCCCCGCAGGGCGCGGTGAAACAGCAATTTCTGGTTGCTGCTTCCGACGGTGTTTGGGATTTCACTCCCTGCGATGAAGCAGCCGAGCTCGTTGGACGGGAGCTGAGAAAAAGAACAAGGACAAAGGGCATCCTGGATGAGGTTTGTGCAGCCCTGGTCTGTCATGCGCAGGCACAATGGGAGGCCGAGTGTCCAGACCTTGATGATATCACGGTGATAGTGGTATCCATAGAGCCAGGACCTTGCAAATCATGACAAAACAGAACAGCAGACGTTCGCTGGTTGACAAGCTGTCCTCGTCTTGCGGTCACACAGCTACAGCTGTTGAATGAGAAGCATTTTTGCATGGTTGCAATCAGCCTACGCACCGTAGCAGTCATTCGCAGTAGTGGCACAGAAGCCCCCTCATACCACTGCCAGTGTACACGGATTGTTCATCATGCCGAGCAAGGAACGTACATCTCTCGTGATTGCACTATTTGGACAGTTGAATTGTCAAGGCTGACTACGCTAAATGGCACCGCTGCCTGGTCAAGCAGCAGCTTGTAGCCCGTGTAGCCTGCCTCCAAGCTGACGTATTCAGTCTTGGGTTCTCAATTAAAAGTAAAAGGGTTGCATCTAGCAGCGCAAGTTGATCTGGCAAGTGCAGTGTAAGGCAGCACTCTTGATGCAAACATGGAACCAGAATAAGGGCATGAATATTTTTGAAAGACCTTCACAGTCCATCAAACCCAGATGGACAAAGGGAACGTCTCCGAGCGCTGCTAGCTAGGCAAACAGCTGAGCTCGGCACAAGACCAGCCTAGATGAAGGATGGGGAGACGCAGAAGGCGGTTGCCGGCTCCGTTCACCCTTCGCCAGAGAGGCTCTGGGTTGGACCCGAACTAAGCGAGTGTGAGCTTGGCGAGAAGGGTGTCGTACACACTTTGACGGTGCGATCTTCTGCACAGCCCAGCGCGATTGTGGAGCTCACGCCTGGGAACCAGAGGCTTTGGGTAAGGCTGCCTCCGCACACACAATGGGAGCAAGGCAGTGCGTTGACTGCTTGGTACGAGGTGGGCGATCAGGTCCTGTATCCAGGCCTAAGAGTGGAGCCACGGCCTCCGCAATTCTTTACCTGCTCCTGCATGGGCCGGGGCGCCTTAGTTTTCTTTGTGCTGACGCTGTGTACATGTTTGTGTGTGCTGCCCTACGTGGTGCTGCCGCCGCTTGGCCTGGCACTGCTCAGCCTGGCGCCGGTGCTTGTTTTTGGATCCTTCGTGCAATTCTATTTCCAAGTCTCTGTGAAAGTGTTGCAGATGGTGATCTCCTTCTTTGAGGCAATCGCATGGTTTTTCCCACTTGCCGTTTGCATCTTGATTATATATTTCCCACTTGGTTGGCAAGATTGGGTGAGCAATTGTCAAGACACGTCTGCCGCAGAGGAGGTTAATGTAGACTGCTTGGGCAAGAGAGCGATACAAGCTTACCTTATGACGGCCTTTCTGGAGGAGCTTCTGAAGTATGTGTGTGTTCGCCGCATACTCTGGTTCCCATTTGTTGCAGACCCCTGGGCCTTGTGCTGCTACGGTGGCTGTGCCGGCTTGGGCTTTGCGGCACTTGAGAATGCCCTGTATGTGGGCACTGGCAGCTTGTTTACAGCTCTTCTACGAGCTGGCACAGCCGTTCCAAACCACTTGATGTACGGGCTGCTGCATGGCGCCTTCCTTGCAGAGCAGCGCTTCTCCTTGCGACCGTGTAGGGCATCATTCATGCTAACTCCGCTGCTGCCCATGCTGTTACACGGTAGCCACAACTTCTCAATCGCCGTGCAGCCTGGCTAACATAGACCTGCCCCGTAGGAGCTGCGCAAACGTGGCTAGCCTCAGACCCTTGAGAAGTGCACCGCCTGACAGCAAAGGTGTCAGTACGTCGACCTGTGGGTCGGGCTAGGGGCGATGCTTTCCGTCGCTGTGTGTGCCGTTTGCACTTTGCGCGCCGCGCTTATGCGAATTCAGCTTCCAATGCTCAATGTCCATGAGCTGATCAAATCAGGACCGTTCAGCAGCCGACCAGCTTGTTTTCGGTCCATTCAGCATCCCACGATTCAGGACTTGTCGAGGGCCCTTATTGCTGCTGTTGCTGCCAAGGCCAGATTGAAATATCAAGCAACGTGCAACTTCAGTATCTTCAGTACTTGGTGCATCTTGTGCCAAATGCTGCGATGAGAGGCTTCTGTGGCTGGGCATCGAAGACGACCCCGCCCTACTTGATACCTGTGCATTCGCAAGCTGGAGGAGTTGTCGAGCCTCTGGTAGGAGAGGCCACCCAGATCCGAGGAGCGTAGTGCGCAGTGTGCTACCATCTGATGATCTCCCGTGTTTTGACAGGCCAAATCTGCAAACTTTTGGGGGGTTCGGATAGGTAAGGGCCTCGCCTTCCCACAACTTCGTTTTAAACCGTGGGTGTGCAAAACCGTTGCCGCAACGAAGACATATGTAGTTCTGCAACCGTAATGAGCGGCTTCCACCTTGACATGCGTTGCTGTGACAAACTGGGCGAGGAGTTGGCACCGGCACATTTGAAGCAGCGGCGTTCGAGCCCTCCCTGTTAGCCAGCCTCCAGTGCACATGCACATCGGGCAAGTGGTATTTCGAGACCGTCTTTGGACCAATGGCTGGGAGCTGTCGAACAGGCAGAAAACGAGCAGTATAAGACTTTAAATGCTTCAGGCAAATAGTGTGGCCCTACACCAACTCTGCTGACTCTGCTTCTTCCCCGAAACAAGGTGTTGTTCAATCTGGGTCACAGATGTTCTCCGCACAGCTTGGAGGCCATGCTTCGCTCACGCTTATGTGGTGATGCATGACTTGCTGAGCGGATGCAGCTCAGAGGTGACACAGAAAGCTGGGGCTTCGGACCAGAAGGCCTGTGGCATGCAGGCGAGCTGGTGCAGCCGAGGACCTGCATCCGCTGGGCACTCTTCGGTGCCTTGACCTGTTCCCGCGCAGGACTGGGCCAGGACCTGCAGTTCTCGGAGCATTGCTGAACTTGGACGTGGCTTGGAGATCTAGAGAATCTAGAGATATTTGGAGCCACTGCCAAACCACTTTCATGCCCTTAGAGATCATAAGAGCTATCATAGCTATCAGACTTGCAGTGCACAAGGCAGACAACTCTTGTTTCTCGGCTGAGGATGGGTGGCTCAAGTTCGTGGTTGATGGAGCTGGCGCAGAGCAAGCTGCTATCGACACTCAGAGAGGATGGCTGCCTGCATGGAGCTTCACAGGCACGGTGGGAATCCGATTGGACGGGCGTTTCGCTTACGATCCACCTCCAGGGTTCTTGCCAATTCGCAGAGCAGCCTTCCGGGAGTCACCTCAGGTGGTTGCAAATGTTGTGGGAATCCTCTTGTCTGACAGCCAAAGCGAGCTGTGACTAGAGCCCTCTATGCGTCTCACCATGCTTCAGGATGTTTCGCTGTTTCACTGTTTCACTAGAAGAAGGCGAGCCAAACAACAGGCAAGCCAGGTCGAGCCTCGTGCTGCGTGCTAACAACGTGACAACAATGTCAATGTGCTTTATCCTCAGCCCTGCTTGTCCGCTCATGAATCTGCGTTGCGATGGAGACTTGTGCCTCCGGATTCCGGATCCTGCCAGCCTCCGGCTTCAGGCATCACATAGGCAGACTTGCCGCCCACGCTTTTCCTCGTCTTGGCGAGCGAGCTCGACCAAGCGCGTGGAAGGGAGCTGGCTGTCTGTAAGTTGCTTTCAGTCCAACAGGGTCCGACATTGAGTTCAGTTTGCGGTTTCAAAGATAAGGAACCATTTCAAGTCATCCCACACGCAAGCACTAGTAACTAGTAGAAGCGATTCCTTTCCTAGCCAGAGCCGATCGTGTCACCCCCGCGCTTCAGCTTTCGCAAGCAATGGCAACAAGTGTCATCATCAGAGACGTTGAGGGATATGTGGCGCCAGCTGCATCAGCGGCCCCACGAGACCAGTCGATGAATTCTTCTGGCGAGTATTACATGCTGCTTTCTAGCGGCGAGCATGAGCAGAAGAACACACCTGCAAGTGGGCCCACCTTAGAGGACAAGCTAGTCACTTGGCTGCAGGTGTGGCAGTGCAGCGAATTTGGCTGATGAATCTGATGATCTGCATATGTGCGAAATCTGAGGCAGCCTACAAGGCAACGTCGGATTCAGTGGACATGCTTTTTGAAATTGGCTTGGGGAGGGCTTTAGGTGCGCCACAACAAACCCAGAAGTGCAAGACGTGTTGCATGTTGCAGGCCCGCAAAGCGACTTGACAGCATGGTTAGTCCAAATGGAACTGGAGGTTTTGCACATGGGCAAGCACAGATGCTTTGCTTTCCGGTTGGCCAAGGAGAGGTTAAAGCAGCAAAAGCAGCAAAAGGCCTCCAGGGCAACCGAGAAGAGACAAATGTTTGATCGCGAGCGCCGGGGCGGCAATTGTGACCAGCTAACACACCCATCACCACACCTGTGATTCCTGCTCTGTTGCTTTGTGTCTCAGATTGGGTGAAGGCCTCGTAATGCCAAACAATTTTTGGTACCAGACGCATTTTTGCGTTTTTGTACGGCGTGTGCCTGTTGTACTTGCTGGCTATGGACCATGGGGATCCTTAAACGAAGTCTGGCGAAGTGCTTGACCCTAGGATGGGAAAGACCTATACCGAGCAGCAGGCTATTGAGGAGCTCTTGCATGATTCTCCAACGAAGGAGCGGGAGGGGGGGGGGTCAGTGAGACACGGTGCGCAAGCAGATAAGTTGCCTTCATGTGTTGTTTGTGAACCAGTGCAATTGTGATTTCGCCTCTGCTTCTGCATGTATGGTCTCTGTAAGGGTGGCCATGTCTCAGGCTTTCGCCAGAACTGCAGACGCTGGGCATTCAGCTGCTCGACACATGTTGTTGTTTTTCGAGGGTTAGATCGTGTGGCTATGGGCCCAGTAAATGGGAATAGGGACAAATTGGAGGTGTTGTGGTGGGCTCGTCGTTAGAGCGCAAAACCCTGGCTTCCAGCCTTCCACTTGAGAACAGTTACCTGTCTGGGCCTGATGCTCAAGGCCTTCCCCACCCTTGTCCTGTTAAAAGCATCAAGAAATCAAGGGAAACAAGAGCAGGGGGGAGGCTTTCGCGTTCTGATCTTGTTTCAAGACATTTCTCTCCTGCGGACCGGGCGCAGCCATGAGAACTTTTGGCATGCCCCTTTGAGCATGTCTAGGCATCCTTTTTGACCTTCTTTCCCTCGCTCAATGGATGCGCACTAGCTTGAGAACAGAACAGCTTCTCTTGCCAGAGGAATTTGTATAATTTGTGCAGCTGTTGGCATGATGCTGTCTGAGTACAGAACACTCACCACGTGATCCGGATATCAGAATTCGAACAAGGGAATGATTGTCGTCTAAGAACGATTGCCGTCTACCCTGGTACATGAGGACACAAGCTGGGGTCCTGCTGTGGAGCGTCCTGCCTGAATATTGGCTCCTGTCCACCTTCAAGAACCATTTGGAGCACGTGCGCAGAAAAGGGGTGCATGCGTGTAGATGAAGTGGGACCCAGGCGCTACCTGTCAAGTACCTCAGAGAGCTCTCAAACTTCCGCAGCGTCAGTGAACTCTGGGCGGATAGTTCATGAGCAGGCCACAGCCTCCATGCAGTGGATCAACAGATCTTGGCTTCAGCTGAGAGGTGCCTTAAGTGCCTTGCAGGTAGCCAGGGTCTACTCCGGTCGCAAGTCCGCAGCTGAGAACTCTTTGATCAAATCAAGGCAAGTGTTGCACCCCGCATTCGGTGACTGATGAGCACTGTTGTTGGCATTCGTTGGCGTGGATGCTAGTGTTGTGAAGCGCCTTACAGCTACCATTGGGAGGCTTTGAAATAGCACATGTTAGGGAAAGAATGCAATGCAAACAACAATACAAAAATGATGGGAATGGAAAAAGAAAACTTTCAAACAAATCAAATAAAAAGGAGAAAACACGCAAATCAACATGCCAAAACATGCAAGCGATGTTGATGGAAGGAGCTGAAAAAAAGGAAACAGTAACGGACAAGCGGAAACGAAAAACGTTGAACAAGGAAACGAAACAGGAACAAAAACAGTTTCCAAACATGAAAAAAGGAAGAAAAGGAAAACGGAATAACATTCGAGAAAATTGGAGAAAACCCTCAATTTTCCCGATGTTTTCGAGTATTCTCCAAATGTACGGGTTTCCTTTTTTTTGCCTTTGTTTCCTGGTTTATTCCTTTTTTCTCCTTTGTTTAAAGCGAAAAAGGTAGAAAACATTGTATAAAAACGTATCCAGGAAGTAGCAAAAAGAAACATGAAAATTCGAGAACATTCGAGAGAACACCCAATTCGTCTGTGTATTCTCGAATTTTCTCCAGTTGTTTTTCATGTTTGGATACTTTTTTTACATATTTCGTGTTTTTTCTCCTTTTTCAAAAAGAAACAGGATAACACGTTTTGATTTTGTTTACCGTTTTAGGTCCTGTTTTCTCATGGTTGTCTACTTTTGGTTCCTTTTTTTTCAGAAAACCGAGAAAAAGAAGCGAGACCAAAATTAAGATACATTTGGAGAAAATTCGGAACATTTATAATTTTCTCCATGTTCCCAATTTTCCCTGACTTTCTTTCTTGCATTTTTGGATACTTTGTTTTACAACTGTTGCGTTTCCTTTTTTTACCCTGTTGTTTTGCCTGTTTTTTCTTTTTGTCATTTCCTTTGTGGCCACGGTTTTGCATTGTGTTTGTTTTTCTTGTTCCTTTTTCGTGCTTCCTGGCTGCTTGCAAATTATTTGAATCTGCTGTAATATTTTCTCAGTTTAATCACTTCAAGGACTTCTAGAGTTAGCTCATAAGCCGCTACACAATGCTAGTGGCCTGAATGCCCGGGCCGTTGCCCCAGAGGTGCCCGCAGTGAGAGTTCTGTATGCTAAAGAGGTTGCTGTGCTGTGGCATAAGGTGCCTGAGGCACCATTGCATCGTACCATGCACCTTCATATCATCTGTCGGCGGAGCTTTGCTGGCCTTTGCGTTGAGGTTAGACGAGGACAGGCAGGTCAATGATGACCATTGCCACTGGGCTTCTAGGATTTCTCTTGTGATAGGGAGTCGGTAAGTCTCATGCTCCTCAGCGCCAATCTTTGAACATGGCCACGCAAACGTGCATTGCAAGTTCTGCCTTGTCTTCTTATTGCATACGCTGTCCACCTACCGCATGTGCCCCTTTTTCTACGTTGTGAATATGTTGCATGACACCAAGGGCAGACTCATGGGCCGCAAGCATCCGCCAACCATCGTATTCTGAGGTGAGCTATAATCTAAACTCCTAGTATCCCCCTTAATATCCCCTACAGTAGTTCCCTATATAATCCCCTGAATAAACCCCCCTTTAAGGACTTTAGACGATGGCTCAGGTGAAGAGCCACAAGTCCGCCGCATGTGGTCGCTTGATGATGCAGCGAGCCAGCAGCGGCCGCCACTGCAGCAGCGCCTGGGGCGGCAAAGAACCTCACAGCATTGAAGCACTCAGATGCAAGGGCAGCTCCGTGAAAGACCTCTATGAAAACTAATTATAATCAACTGTAATATACTAGAAATACTATACTTATCTATGATATCCACAATATACTGTAATGTACTGTAATTTACTGTAATATACCATAATCTATTATGACATATATTATAACATACTAGAATGCAAGTTTCATGTGTGCACCTTTCCTCAATTCTCTCAGGCCTCAGGGCAGGTCGCGCTTGCTTGTCAGCTTGTAGCAGTGAGTGAGCCATCCTTTCCCATTTGATGGGATACAAGACTCTGGGAGGGTCGCATGCTAGTAGCTGCTAGCTGATATCAGCACATGACTCCTTGTTGCACCCTTCCAGAGTAGCATGCCAATTTGTCGGCACTCAGGGTCTGCCACTTGGTGAGCTGATGCCCCGTGCAGCAGCTGGCAATGCTCTCAACACTTGCGAACGCTGTAGAATTGGCATTAGGACAGCTCACCATCGTGCTTGGACCGGAGGAAGCTGCCACGTAAAGACAACACTCCCTTTTGAAGGATTATGTGCCAGTAGCTTGCCTTTCGTGACGTGGAGTTCCGTTACGGAGCCACGTCAGCTCGTAGAGCAAGCCGTATGCGTCCTCACAGTCTGCTGTGCGAAGAATCATAATTCTCACAGTTCTTGCTTCTTGTTGCCTGCACGATGTCTGCTTGCCAGCTGAACTGCGAGCAGCCAACGTACAGACAGCTGATACTGGAGGTCGGCTTACGGCAATTGCTCATTTCGAGAGGAAGGTCTAATCAAATACACATACTTCACCGTTCTTTCAGCCTGGAAATCAAGTTCCTGATAGACTTTGCCGTTTTGAGTCATTACTTTTGGTATGTCAAAAGGCTGGTCTGATAGCTGCCCGTGCTTTCACAAGCTGCTCAAGACAAGGAGGCAATCATGGAAACCTCGTAGCTATGGCATGCTACAAGGTTCTGCTCATGCACCCATGATTCATGCAGAAACTGTCAGTAACCCTGTGGCCCCAACGTGGAAGCTTCATGGCTGAATCTGATGCCGAGAGCAATGCGGACGCGAAGGTGCAGAAGAGGGTTGGTCAGTGCCTGAGACTGGGAATATCTGGGAACCTCGAACGTCCCATCCCGCTGCAGGGTTTGAAGGGTAAATGCAATTGCGAGCAGCAAGGAATTTCCGAAGTGACCGAAACCTGCATTTCGGCGGAAAGCGTTCTGGTCTTCAAAGAACAACTGGAGCAGGCCGCTGGTCTTCGGTTTGCTTCAGCTTTACTTCGGAAAAGGTGCTATTCTGAAGTTCTGTATTTTCATCTCAGTTGCAGCTGCGCACATGAGACGGAGCGGGCTTCTGTGTGAACTTAGCCTGGCCTCAAAGCAGTCTCAAAGCAAAGGCTCCTCTGACAGGCCACCCCGTGAACTTTGCTGCTCTGTTTTCAATCTCACAGCAGCTAGCGCAACTTACACAACGTTGAAGACCTTTGCCGTCAAGTCGTGGGCAGATGGAAAGCAAGGGGAAGAGTCCCGAGCGTGCTGTAGCAGCCTACCTCAAGACATTTCTGCATGGATTGCCCTGCCGCAAGAACGGAAATAGTGTGTTCCATAAAAGCCCGTGGTCAACCGCATCGACGCAGTATCAGCACAGCGGAGAAACACAGCGTTGGAGGTGCAAAGCCGCTGCTCTGAGCTCCAGCAGGAGCTCTCATGCCTCGCAGACAGACACTCGGAGGAGCCAAAATTTGGAACACCCGCATGGATAAGAATCACTTGTCCATCTTGCCCCGGCGTGAAGCGATGATTGTGTAGGAGTTGGAGCTGGAGGTTTCACGCAGGTTGGCGAACGAGCTGGCGGGGACCCTGGAAGGGACAGGGATATCCGGGGGAGCCGGCCTTTTTGCACCGTCCATTTTGTTTAGCACACAAAGCAGTCCTCTCTTACTGTTGTCGTAGCGCCTTCTGAAACGAGTCATGGCTTTCTGCCGTTCAGCGTGTCAGGCCAAGATGAGATGCATCAAGAAAAAGAGAAGCAAGGGCAAGAAGCTCAAGCCTTCAAGCACTGCGGCAGCGGTGGAAGAACTTCAGCCTGAGCCAGACACCTGCCCGCCTTCAGAAGCCAATCTTGGGCAATTCTGTGAAAACTGTAAATCTTCGGGAGTTGCACTTCTGCCTGTCAAGCATTCTTAAGTGCAAACCCAGGAGGTGTCCAGCCCTTTGCGGTCCGTCTCGCGCCAACTTGACTTCGACGCACTTGAAGGTCAAGAAGTCTGGCGAACCACGACTCAAGGTGGGCACCTTACACGCTCAACGCAGCATGACGATGATCCCTGCTGCCCTGCTAACAGCGCCACTCAAAAGGGGGGCAGATATTCAAGGCCTAATCACGTCGGCCTTCTCGCGGAAGTCCACCCTGGCCGTGGTCTCAACCCAGACCCGCAAGACTGCGGACTCCCTCCGAACCAAGAGCCGCGCTTTGGGTGAGATGGTAAAATCAAGTTAAGTAGAATGCTTGGATATCAGCATCCGTCCTAGCATCAGTGAGTTTACTTTACTGTCTCAGATGCGCGGCTCGTTCTCAGCTACCGAGGCGCAATGACCACTGGTGACGAGGATGCGGTGATGGCAGTCCTCACATCTCACAAGCATCAGGGCAGTCTGGAGCAACGGATGGAACAGGCCAAGGTGAAGTTGGAAACTTACCGAGAGTCCTCCTTGCTCAAGAAGATGGCGCAGTTCTTGAAGGCCTTGGAGCCTAGGGTACACCAAGAGGGTTCCATTCATCTCGCCTTGCTTCATCGGAAGGTGGCTTTGGGAAGGACGTCTGGGGACGAGACAGCCGAGGGAAAGGGCACCTCACCGTTCGAGGTGCGATGGCTACTCTGCGGCATATAGCATCCCCAATTCTTTTGAGTGTATCTGGAGCTGTGCTGCGCGCCATTGCGCGCTGGCGCAAATTTCACACGCCGCAGTCACGGACCAAGGTTAGTCTTTGAAGCAGCTGCTGCATTCATGATCATTGTCCAAGCCCCGGGTAGCCTATTCTGCAAGAGGCTGAGCATCTTCAACTTGTGCTGGCATCAGGCCAACTCGATCATGCTGGGTTGGGAAGTCCAGTTCATGTCCAGCAACCTGGAAATCTCGGCAATGCTGACGACTTGCAGCATTGTGTTTGCAGTGTGGTTTGTTCTGGAGGTGCTCGTGCGACTTCGAGTTATAGGATTTTGCCCGTTCTTCTGTAATGATGACAATGTTTGGAACATGTGTGACCTTGGATTGGTCGGCGTCAGCATTGTCGAGCTGTCCTTGATCTTTGCGGGCAATGCCAAGACGGGCCTGTCCACAATCAAGGCACTGGCCAGTCCATGCATCTTCAAGGGCATACTAAAGTATATTCTAATGTAATATGGTAATACTGTATTATATTACAATATGTTATAGTATATTATGAGATAATAATATAATATGAATTCCCAAATCCTACCGTACAGACCCATCCGCTCCCCTCAAGGCAGTGAAGATTTTGCGGGTCGTCCGGCTGTTCCGGGTGTTTCGGTTCTTCCGCCAACTGTCTACCCTAGCGCTGATGGTGGCAGACTCCGTCAAGCAGCTGCTTTGGGCTCTTGTCATGTTTTTGCTGATCATGCACCCGGGCTAGATGTTCGCATTTCATGAAGTCAAGGCTTGGTCTGCCTCAGCATTGAGGATCCACGAACTAGGAAAGACTAGAAGGTTTGTGCTGCGGTGATCTGTAGGCAAGCTTTGTGGTTTCTTGGGCTCAGGTATGTTTTTGCGATAACCCTGACCAGCCTCTGCTCCGACTGGCTCAAGGAGCAGGTTGACTTCCATGTGCCTGGCTGGGAGCAGAGGATACTGGCTGGGACGCAGGGAACAGGTGGGCAGGGGCTGGTAGCCGTACGTGGTTTGTAAACCCTGTAAGCTGTTAACCCTGAGATTTATGTAGTTTGCTGTAGCTTGCTGTCATTGGTTCCTCTGGTTCTGGATGATGAAGCAGCGCATTGAGCATGCGGGTGGCGCTTGCTGAGTGCAGGCGTCAAAGAAGTGCATCACTACTTCGGCAACATCCCACGCAGCGTTTACACGTTGTTTCAGACCACGTTGGGCGGAGTCAGCTGGTACGAGGTTACGGACGCTCTGGCACACGTTGATGTGACACTTGGTGCCATTCAGAAAAGTTGGTCCTGACTCAAACAACGTGTACAAAACACATCCTTACAGCTGAAAACTTCGAGCAAATTTTGGTTGTCCTTCGGGATCTTTGCTTTCCCCTGTTATTTTGTAGAAAGCTGTAGAAAGCCATAATAGTGAATGACTTTCAAAGGGCTTAAAGAACAACCCAGAAATAGACAGACATGCACACAAAAAGCGCCATCCGTCTGTGCTAAGGTTATCGTTCAGCTTGATGTTCGCTTACATTATTTTTACTATCCTGGCATTGATGAATGTGTTCACAGGCCCAGAGCTCACCATGCATCTGCGAGTCTGCTTTTGTATCTTCAGGTAACGAGGCAGATCAATAGGAACAAGTCGCGCAGTCGCCGAGACCGAGCGACCGTTTAGATTCTCTCCTGGGTGTTTCCTAAAATATCTAAAATTAGGGGTACCATGTTCAATGGGATCCCCTATTTTGGGAAACTACCTCTTCTAGAGTTTTTGGAAGGCAAGAGTCGAGAGACACGAATTGTGACAGGCTCCTGCTGTCTTCACTCATGACCACAGTAGAAAGGCAGAAAGGCAGGCTTAGTTTTGAGAGTTTAGTTTGGCAGTTCCCAGCAGGTGCCCTGCAGACTGGATGCCAAAGGAAGGGGCACAAAGTTAACTGGCAAGGAGAAACTCAACGTTCAGAACTTCGATGCATTGCTTTCGGGTTGCAAATCCCAGCACAAATTGCAAGCACACACCAAAGTGTTGCGCGAGGTGTGGGCTGATCATTATTTTGTTTGCTGCGCCAACTGACCGTCGAACAAGTTGTCAGGCGTATTTGTGGACAATGCCGTCCAGAACTCAAAGAAGCAGCGCAAGATTCAAATCGTGGCTTGCTCTGCACGTGTCGGGTAATCAGCAACTGCCATGGCTTGCTCACTGCTTGTCAAACAACATCCGGCACTTGGCATGTACCTGGCAACGCCATCACATGAGCAAGGAAGAGACCATTGACAAGAAGCGGACCAGTTTGGACCAGATGGTTGAGTTCTTTGTTGCGACAGATTTAAATGGTGAGCACCTCAGGCATACAACAGACTGGTGGATGCTTTCTGCATCATTTGGCTAAAGAGATAAATGTAGATTAATGATTATCTATACATGTATATACACATGCACATTTTGCAACGTATATAGGTATACATATATATATACACATATTTAGTACTAGACGTATACACTATATCTGTATACCAGGTGATGGAGCTATCAGCTTGGATGAGATCCAGTTCCTTCTGCAGGATCCCGTAATGAGCGCAACTTGGCAGATTTGCCCATGTGAGCCTCTAAGGGTTTAACGTCTAGGCGCGCCTTGACAGTTGAGGCCTACTTCGACATGATCGGGTTCCGGCCGGGAGATGCTGCACTTCTAGCAGAACTGCTAGATCGTGATGGCTCTGGTGACATAACGATCACCGAATTTATAGCGGGCTGCGAACGGATGAGGGGCGAGGCAAAGGGCATTGATGTGCACATGCTGCTCCTGGAGTGTTCAGTTCTCAATGAGAAACTGGATGCCTTACATGAGAATCTTACTGGGCAGCGGTTCTCTGGGGTCAGAAATGGCTCAGTTTTTGGCGAACTCAAAAAGAGGTCGTTTTGTTCATAGAGATCGTCGTTTTCCCTGTTCCACCCAAAGAAATGGCTGAACATTGCGCGATCCATCTTGCTAGCGCATGTCTCAGGCTGTGCCCAGCGCCCCCTCAGGGCAGCGAGCAAACAGCATGAGCGTGGCTGCGTCATGCAGCATTTTCATCGCTGCACTACGCTCGCAGATATGAGCGTATTTGCAATCAGATGATGAAGTGTGGACCCAAAGGGTCATGCACTTCATTCCTTCGCAACTTGGAGCCCTGTCAATGTTTAGCTTAGTCAGTACCAAGATTTTGTGCTACATCCTTTCTCCTTGGCTGTTTTTTGAGGCATGCTCCTCTCGCATCCCCGATGCTCCAAATCACTTGAGCATCAAGATGCTCATAGTCGCAGCTAATGTTGATGGGATGCCCTGTACCCACTCATCGGCGCAGGCCTTTCAGTGGTCTGGCAGTGTTGGAGGCATCCGATAATGCATCACCGGGAGAGTCATGTCTCGGTGAAAATCCTGGCTTCTGCGTTTGAGCCTTCCACAAGCCCCCGCAGCCTAAGAGCAAGTGTCAACGTCATTGGATTTTGCATAGAACAGCAAGCGATGCGCAAGAGGAGTGGAAAGAACACGCATCCCGAGGTGTTGTCGGAGCATTCCCATGACGTAGCTCATTGTACGTGTAGCCTAACTAGGAAAACTGATGTCCTGGTGACTTGGCGCTGAAAGGGTTCGGGCCTCCCAAGCCACAGAAAGGCAGGCGAAGGTTCCATGCCCCCCGAAGCATGTAGGATGTATTCAGGTTTCCAGCAAAGTCACATCAGAGTGCCAGAGTGCAATGCCATGGCGAGCCTCCAGGCTGAAGTCTCTGAAGTCTCGAGGGTCTTTGGCTTCCTTGGCTTTGATCCTTTGGGGTTGCTATAAGCTCCCAGCCTTTGCCTCCGCCGCTTTGCCAAAGCTCCCATCACCGCAGCGCACAAGCCGGCCAGCACGTGCAGAAGCGCAAGAAGTGATGAAGGAAACGCTGGCTGATCTACCTGAAGCAGTGCTTCTGTCGGAGAACTCCACTGCTGCAACTGAAAACGTTCAAGAAAGCACCGCAGACTTCTGGCGGTTAAGTGACAGTGAGAGCAGCATTGGTGGTCGAAGGACGACAGTAAGCAGATCAGTCGCCGTTCTCCTCCTGGGCATGGTCACTGTGTTGTGGGGCTCTCAGCATTCTATCATCAAGTATACCTTGCAGCAGGGTGCCAATGATAGCCTCCAAGCAGCATGCCTGAACCTCGTCCGCTTTGGCTTGGCTGGGCTTTGCTTTTCGCCTTGGCTGCCCGTCGTCCAGCCTGAGCGTCAGGGCGTACGGGCCCGGCTTGAGTGGCGAGCTGGGGCAGAGTTGGGCTTTTGGCTTTTTCTGGGCTTTTGTTTGCAAGCTGCTGGTCTTTTATATACCACAGCTCAGCGTAGCGGACTTTTGCTTTACCTGAACGTGAAGCTAGTTCCTTTCTTTGCTTGGTCCATTTTCGGGCGAGCTGTTCCACTGTCCGCCTGGCTTTCCGCGCTGGCAGCTTTCCTGGGAACCTTGTTGGTGGCTATGGATGACGCCGCAGGAGTGGATCCAAATATCGGGGACCTGCTCAGCTTGCTTGCAGCTGCAGCTTCCGCATCTCAGCTCACAGTTGTACATCCAGAAAGTTAATGCGGGAGAACGTATCTGAAGGGGAGCATCAGTCTGCAATATCTGTGCTTGGGATCAGCCAGGCGATGTTCATCCTGCGCCTGGAAACATTTGCCCCCGTGACGGACGACAAGGCCATCAACGCTGTAAGCACCCTCTCCGCGCAGACCTTAGAAGTGTAGATTCTAGATCGCACAATCGACTTCAAGTGCTTTGGATCTGTAAGACTTTGAGTGAGACTTGGCGCCTCAAAGGTAGCATTGCTTTGCATACCATGGGCGCTGCTGGTAGCGTGTGCGAACGCGCCCGTGGAGGCCAAAGTTTCAGATGGCTTTGATTGTTCGATTGTCGATGATGACCATGGTGCTGCAGGTAAGGAAACACCCAAGCTACTCCGAATCACCAAGCCTTGCCCGAGCTTCACAACTTCACAATAGTTTCCACTGATTTGCTGGATCTTTTTGTTTGGAAGGTGCTGAACGGCCCCGTGGAAGACTTGGCGGCCTCATCCTTGGCAAGCGTGGCAGCACGCTGTGTGGAATTGGTTCGCGACCAGCCGCCGCTCGCATTAGCCTGAGGCATTTTCAGTATGGGCTGAGAACCTAAAGTTTTGAAGAATCTCAAAGTATGATCTGTTGTAATATTGGATGTCCGCTTATTGCCAGTAAGGCTTTATTGGCTCGGTGTAAGTGATGTGAGTTAAGACCGGCAGAGGGGCATTGTCGTCTTCGTCGTTGACATCCGTAAGAGTACGCGGCCAACGTCCTCTTGCCTAAGGTAGCAGAGCTTCAACCCTTTCTGAGATGATTGCTGTCGACATCTAAGGCTCTGCGTGCTCTACCTCGGCGTGCTAACCACCGCTTTCACAAACTGGTTGCAGACCATTGGTCAGCAAAGTGTGCCAGCCACCACCGCCTCCGCCATTTACGCTCTTGATCCGCAGCCTGGCTAAGAAGTTGAAGTCGCCACAGCTGAGAGGGGTAGGGATGCATGGTGGTAGTGCAGAATCGAAAGGCCAAGAATCTGGAAAACGAAAAGGGAAGCACTATGGCTTCAAAGTGGGATGGTTGCATCGGTCAAGGCTTTGGGGCGCCTTCTTCGCATACCTCTTCCTCGGCGAAGCTCTTGGGGCACAGGCCAATCTCTTGGGGACCAGAGTTGCCAGTGCGGTGAGAACATTCGTTTGCTCTGAAGGGTCTTCTTGGATGCCTGCTGCTCTTTGCAGTGTGGCTTTATCAGCTGGCTCCCTGGATAGCACTTGGAGAACTTAGGGTGTCACTGAATGGAACATTTGTGCTGGCCAGGCTTCAACACAGCTCACAGAAGAACCCAAGTCATCTGATCCCAAAGCATAGACTGAATTTACCATTTGCAAGCTTATGCCTGGAAAAATGAAGTGAACTCGGGTCTCCAGCACCGCTTACAAGTGCAGACCTTTCGCTCGAAGATCAGGCCTCTGACAGCTAGTGTTTGCTTTCGCCTCAGCTTCAATGTGAAGGCGTCTAAGCTTCGAGTTTGGAGCGAAACCCAACCCGGAATGCTCGCTTCACATTTGGCTCCAGGATGTTTTTTTTAGGTAGTGGCTGGGCAGCCTGTGAGACCACGGCCTCGGGCTGAGCTGCGCTAGCGCCCTAAAGGGAGGTAGTAGTACAAGACTGCAGCCATTCTGACTGAAGGTTGCTCACAACAAGAGAATGAAGGCTCTACAACTCCAAGACGAGAGGGCGCAAGGCTGGATGCATCAGCTGCTTCTGTCCATACGGTGAGCATGGCCTGCGATGGCATCATTGCACAAAATGAGCACGGAGACATGAGCGCGAGCTTCTATCAGCTTGGAAAATGATCATGTGCAATGATCCCAACCGTAGACACTTGCTTTCAAGCCTCACAAAATTCTGGAGCCTGCGCTCTAGCCAGATGCCACGTAGCGGGAGAAACCAGCTCGAAACCTAGGTGCCAACTTGCAAGGCTCCATCACGCGAAAGCCCAACTCAAGAACCAGATGCCCAAAGCTACATGTTTGTCAAGATCTGTGTCATCATGTTGAGGAATATGTGTCAGTTGGCCCGCTATGTTTGTTGTGCATCATGAGAACATATAGGTTCTATGTCTTGAGCTTGTGGCCAGCGTTTAGTAGCTACTTCCACATGCTTTGTTCTTGGAATCTGTTTGTTTTCTCTCTAGAAGCATTACTAGCTACAGAGCTATCCAAGGACTTCTCAAGATTTTGCAGAATGATACGCACTGCAAAAAAGCGTTTAGCACGTCGCACATAATGAATGCGAAGAACGTATACTCGCACGCGTTTTCAGCATATACGTCAAACACAACGATGAACTGTTTGAACAGTAACGCTGTTTCCGCTTTGTGCTTGCCCAGCCCACAACTCGAGCTGGATCCGCTTGACATACTTCAGTCGCTTCTGCCTTCATTCATGGTCGTCTTGAGGCCGTTTGCACTTTTCATACTTGCATGTATTGCCCTCTTATGAACGGTCTTCTTGCATGTAGAAGCCTCGACCGACAAACATGACATCATGCCAACTTACTGCAATCGTTACACACTGACCACTTCGGACCGGCTGTACGCGGCGGCGCCAAGCCTTAACACAAATAACTATTATCCAAGCTTTCGCGTGCTTCCTCAACATCTTGAGGCATACAGTACTGTACTTGAAAATGAGAGGCGTTCGCTTGGGTGATGGCTTGGGCAATACCACGATAGACATGCTCAGCACGAACCTGCCGCAGGCCCAATAAGCCGGCAAGTGCGGCGCCGCAGTGGAGCAGCAGGCGGTCGAGCCATCAAGCAGCCTACAGAGTTAGACTGGCCTATCCCTTTGAAAGGAAGGTAATGTTAATTTTGGCTGGGTTGTGAATGTGCTCAGATTGTAAGCAAGTGCGGCTCCCTGCAAGTGGTTTATGTTTATGTGCAGGCACCAGTTCGCCCACACTTAGGTTGTGACATGTCGACTATTGTAGCACTGGAAAGAGACAGCTGGGACGGCAGGACGCCTTTTGGTAGCGGCATGCTGCGCAGCTGACCGGGGCTTACGCAACAGTAGCAGACTTTTCAGAGTTCGGTTGCTTTCATGCCATCCTGCGATACTTGCAGAATCGACCCAACCCGCTGCATAGTCCACCGTTTTAACTTGAAATGTCACTGCATTGAAGAGTGCATACGCACGCTGGCAGTCTGCCCTTGCATTAATGGTTGTTGTCCAACTAGCCTGTGGGTTCCTGGTCCGGTGGTAGTCCTAGCAATTGCACTGCCACTTTGCGGATAGTTCGGAAGCCATATGCGACCAACCTTCTCTTTTGTAGCGCAAGTCACAGCAGTATGAGGGCTCCATGTCTAGCCAGGAGCGGCTTCTGCCAAATATCTTCCTGTTTAGGACGGATAGCTTGGACAGCGATTGGTTCTGACAAGTACTTCATAGCCCGGATGCAAAAAGGACGGATACTCTGTCAAGTCTTATGTGCCGACATCCTGCAGCCATGCGCTGCAGAGTCAAAAGGACCAACTGCAAGCCGAGGTCGTTGCCGTGGCTGTCAACAGCCCTAGTCGTGCTGACAGACGGCGAGCGAGAGAAGCCGCGGAGCTCGAGCTCGAAGATGAAGGAGTTTCTATCTACTTAAGGGGGACTGTATCCCCAATATATACCTTATTATCATATAGTAGTTTCCATTTTTCTTTTCCATTATCCCAATATATAACTCCTATATATCCTTATGTACCCTTACGAATCCTACCATGCCGCCTGGGCAAGTTGAGCTCCCCAGAAATTGTCAGCGATCACTGCTCTTGTTTTTGGATACTTTGGATTGCTATTTCTCATTAAGCGGCAGGAGTCAGTGAGCTGGATGATGAGCAGGAATACCCCTTGGTAGCTGCAGCAGGCCTGAGGGGATGAGTAGCATGTAAAGTCAGAGTGGGCCTTGACTGCACTGGAAGGACATTCAGCAAACAGCCCATCCACACAGGCCTTCCTCTCTTTGGCTCACGCCTTGATTTGAACTTGGGATCGGATCCGCATTGGACTCTACGCAGTCTTGCCAGTGCTTAGGACGAAAAAGATGGCCGATTTTGTGGCAAAGAGGGAGACCTTTGCAAGTGCTTCGGCAAAGTGCGCTACGGCCGTTTGGACCTCAGAGCTGGACAATACTCAGCAGGATGGTTTGAAAGCCTGCGTAAGAACAAACTGCCTTGCTTGCAGGCCTTTTTTCCTGGTCCGGTGACCTTGTGGTCGACGGCAGCGTAAACTGTTCCGCCGCGCTTTTCGGCGATCCGATGCCGCGCATGCCTCAAATTCGAGTATAGTTGCAGGGCAATCCCAGCGACAGCCTTCGAATAAAGTGAGGGGCAGGGTAGCAAGTCGTGGCATGCGCGCTGAGGATGGACCTCAAGATTTGCAAATGCTATCCAACCATGTGCACCACACAAGCCGCTCGGCAACAAGAGAGGACTAGGCAGCGTTTATGTCCGCTTTGGCAGCACCTTGCCGATTCTGATATGGAGCCATTTCTGCCATGCTGCCAGATGGGCATTTGCACTCCAGAGCCCTGTATGTGCCCGACGTCCCCTTCTCAGCATGACTTATCATTTGGGATGTTGCGAATACCTAAAGCAGCAGCAGAAGCCTGGTAGGTCCCGGGACCCTGACTTTGAATGGGGCAAGAAGACGCTCATGACAGGCGACGGCACAAAATGTTACGAGCCAAGACGCACACGCAGTGTTGGGATCATGATGAAAGCTCTTTCCCTTAGCAGTGTGTCAAGGTTGGGCCTGCGAGAAGAAGCGTGCCAGCACCGGAGTCGCAGAGTCTGGCAACTCCACGTACTGCCCCACACAGATTGGTCGGTGCTCTTTGAAGAGGCCGCGACCTACATCCAGCTTGCAAAGCCTGGCTTGCTGTGCTCTCAAGATCTTGCAGGTCATGCAAGTGCGAGGACCCTGCCGACATTAAACGCGTCATGCGGCTTCTTGGCAGAATTGCCTGACAGCCGCTTTGGCGGCCAAAAGGCCAAAGTTGAATTTAAGCTGAGGACGAAAAACGGGGAGAAGTGCTGGACTTGTGCTCCGGTGGGCGAGGGCAGGGCGATGGGCATGGACAGCGGTCCCGGCCCCAGAGGTTCAGTGACCTCAAAGGGGCAGGGAGTCTGACCTGCTCGGGTAGTGATGCCTATGCTGACTTCATTCCACAAGTCTCATTGACGAGGTTAGGGCCGGGTGAGCTGCAAGAGTAGATCAGCATTCCTGCCGTCAATCTTACTTGGGCAGGTCAGCGGGCAATGTTCTGGATGCTGCCGCTGCTGTGGTCATTTATGGATTGGCCAAACTCGTTCTGGCAGGCAAGCTTGCCTCGTGCAGCCTGCTGAAAGTAAAGAGTTTCAGGGAAGATGTGCCGGGACTCATCTTGACGCCTTGCCTGGTGAGGTTTGCAACGGCGATAGGGCTTTGACGATCTTCTCAGCCCTATGCATCGTCGGGTTGGGGCCTCGGTGTCAGGTTCCAGCATGCAGCGCCATGTACGCACTGTAGAAGTTCAGGCGCGTTGGTTTTGCTAGCAACGAGTGGTTGGAGGATGATGTAATTCATTTGCAGGTTACCGTAGCGCGTGATATAGGCTTGACTGCGTCAGGCAGCCCGACCCTTGTTGTGGCGAGGTATCTTCTGCAGGTGTTTGCTCCTTTTCTGCGACTGGACCGATTCTTCTCCTTCTATGCTCCGTGCATGAAGAAGGGGGAGTTCTGGTGCACTGCTCAGGGAGCTGCAGTTTTGAATTGATTTTTGGTTGTGTAAGTGATCAGCTGTGATAGGATAAGCCTTCATGCCGAGGCGCTTCTTCACCTATTTCATGCTTCACAGTGACTTGCAGGCCCTCTTCATTCCTCCCGCTCCCCGCCTCCCTCACTTCCTGTCTCCTAGCTTTCAGTCGCTGGGCTGCGTGCGATTGTTGAAACGGGGCACGTTATGCCTCTGTACCTTTGCCAGCACCTGTGCGTGAACTTGTTCCACCTGATGGACGCTCTGGACCTCGAAGGGGTTCCGCCGGAACTGGAAGTTAGCTCGGGCCCCAGCTTCTTTATGTTTTCGAGATTTTCCCTAAATCAGAACAGTGCGGGTCCCGTTTTTGGCGGATTCATAAGCGTGAGCATTCACATTTTTTCTTCGTGGAAGCAATCTAGCAAGTTTGGATTGATTCGCGACCGGCAGGATCTAAAATGGAATCTCAGAATTCGCGACCCGCAGGATCTAAAATGAAAGTTCAGATGTTGTGAGAAGATCTTAGGTAGAAGTGAGTTTGGATTGGGCCCCGCGCATGAGCACAAAGGGTTCCCAGCTGTTGCAAGGCCCTGGAGTGCCACTGAAGTGCACCCGCGATGGACCGATTGCCTCCATTTGCTACCCCGATGCCGGGAAACCCAGCCGCCCTGAAGAAGTCTTGCTCATGAGATGGGGTTTCCGAGAATGAAAGTTCTTTTTTGGGATGCCCAGCAACAAGGATTATAGAATCTTGGGTTTTTTGGGGGTCCCCCTACTTATGCAAACTACCACTTAAACATCACAGTTAACTGAACCACTTCACGCTTCCCAAGGTTGGGATTGGCTGGAACAATGCGTCCGTCTTACATGCTGTCGTGCTTGAACCTGCCATATTCGTTGGTCTGCAATTCTGCAAAAGCCACAGGTGGTAGGCATCATGGCCACAGTGCTTGCTTTTGGCGCCTTGCCCCGGCCACAGGGTTTCCCATGCGGCAAGAGAGAGCATCCGCAAATGCCAGCGATCTGCAGGATAGGTACCATGAAGAATTTCGGGGCCTTGGTCCAGGGCGTGTTTCTCTCAGAGCATTCATCCAGAGGGGCGGCTTCCAGCAAGCAGTCTGCGTCAACAGTGCTGTTCGATGCACGATGTTTCCTGCTCAGCAGATGCAGTAGCATGTTTGATGTAACATGCTGGAAGCTGAGGCCAGTTCAGTTTGCTTTGGCGTAGACGGTGCGCTGATTGCACTATATGGCGTCTTCCTGGGCGCAGGGCTATGCACTCAGTTCTTCTTCGAGCAGTCGAGCCATAGGAGCCAGTCTGCTCAAAGCAGCTGGAGTAGTATGGAATAGTTCTGGCCAATGGATAGCTAATTCTTTTTAATGCGCGCAACAGACCTTGACATCAGCATCGCCGAGCATAGCTCGGTCAAATCGCCTGAGGCTGGATCAACAGCTGAGGATCCCGGAGTTTGGTGCATTTTTCTGGATGCGCAATCCCAGCTACTATTTGGTATAGTTTCAGTTTCATTCGGAGCATATTTGACCGAGTGGGGTGATAACTGGACGTTAACTCTGGCACGAGCTCTATTCGCCAGGCATCGGGATCATTGCATTTCACATCATCATCGACATTGCCATGTTCTCAGATTGGACAACATTGGGTTTTTCTGTGCAGCCGCATTTCTTTACATCAGAGAGTGCCTAGGCCTAGGCACGTCGGTTTGTTTCCTCCGGGAACTAGATACTTTCCTTCTCAGGATATATTCCAAAAAGGCGAACTAGTGCATTCAGGAGTACAAGCACGGGCATCACACGTCGCCGAGGTGCAGAGCGTTTGCGGATCTGGAAAGGATACGGTGGGCACCGTTGCCCACATGGCATCTCTTGTTGCAGGCGAAGCCATTGCGGACAGCAAACCTGCAGCCACACTTACTTGCAAAAAATTGAGCAAAGGCTTCTGCTACGTCATCTTGTTCCTTCCGCCAATGGGTGATGGAAGTTATTTCGGAAGCGATAGGCCTGGACAGTCATCGTTTAAATGGACTCGAGCCTCGTCGGGCCATGTATGCTATCATGAACCGCAGACCCTATATCGTCAACTGCGGGATGACAAGTCCAAAGTATGTGAGCTTGGATGCTTCTCGGCCGCTGTTGTGACTATGATGACCTGGTCTTTTGATCCTTTGGGCTGTGGTTCTTGTGCACTAGGAAGCGACCACGCAGTGCTTAGCTTTCTTCAGAAGGACCAGTGACTGAATTCCACCCTGCTTTCAGTCCTGTGAGTGTTTGAGAGATGATGGTGGAGGGCTGATGTTGTGATGCTGGCCGTGCCACAGGAGCAATGGAATTGAAATCGGCACCGCGCAAACAATTGCAGGTGCGACTGCGACCCTTGTCCTTCCAAGTGAAATCTCGCGAAATCACACCAAAGGGTCTCTTCGCATCATGCTGTGCGTGAAGACATGCTGCTGGGTTCGTCATCTTCGTAGGTCTACAGCACCCACCCATGTAGTTTATGATCTGGCTGCACTTTCCATCACCAACATGTCCAGAGTCCACTGCCGCAGCCTGGAAGCTGTGTCTAGCATGCTGAGAGTATGCTCCTTTTCCTTCATTTGGCCAGCAGGCGCAGTGCTGATCACTGGTGTTGTGGTTGCTATTGTCAACGCAATCCACAAGCTGCGGGCTCAGATCGCTGCCGTTGCTAGCTCTGAGGCGGGCTGTACAAGACCAGCGCCGCCGCTACAACAATTTTATTGTCATTTGATGCCCTTCTTTCACCTTCCTGGCAGAATCTGCTTTATGGTGCCGAGGCGTGACATCACAGATGATGGAATTGCTGTGTTCTCGTGCGGTGACTCGCAGCCGACAGGGGCCCAGAACTGCCAGGTACTAATGCTAGGCCAGCTAGCAGGGCACATCAAGTCATGTTTTTTTTATTCAGTCGCTTTTGAAAGGTCCTGAGGCCCAAATGGACACAGCAGTGCATGTGGAAATGCCAAGGTCTGAGAAGCAACCTGCTCGTGATGATAAGACGTTGGAGCTGGGATCTCATCACGTCGTATGGCAACAAAAGCATGGCAGAATTGCAACGTGCTCTGTTCTGCACTTGCCAAAGTGACGCTGCCCCTACCACAAGCCTTTCAATCGATGGCCCCCCTTCACCTTTCAGAATGAAAAGCTGGTCCCAGCGCTTTAGGCCCGCAAGAGTTGGAGGTTTGGATGGCAGCTGGTCTACGCTTCAATCCTCAAGTCAACCCGCGAATGTTAGATGCAAAGCTTGGTCCCAGGTGCTAGGCATGATGTTTGATGCCCACTTGCGCCGCGGGCGAAAGGGTGAGCGGGAGAAGACCTACAACATGCAAGCGCGATAAAACTCCCAAGGTGAAAGGCATGTGGCTGGAAAAGGCAAACATCTGAGCATGCGCTCCCACAGCAACAGGCCCAGGTCAATTGAACTGCCAAAGCTCAACGTCGAACAGCGCTGTCACGCCTTTTGCCTATGCATCCTGTGGCTGCTAATGCTGCGACTGCTTTGCGATTTGAGGGTCGCAGTAATGACATGAAGCGATACTCTAAGGTTTGCAAGCCTCCCTGAAAGTCTAGACTTGCCGTGCAGCGCAGATGGTTCTCCAGGTTGGACAGCGAAATCACGGGCAGAGAGAAGGTTCTCAGCGAGGTCAAGGATACAGCCAGGGGCTTAGTGCCAGTGCATCTAGGAGGTGCTTTCCGAAGTCTAGCATTTCGCTGAGTGAAGAGCTGAGATCTGAACGCATGTTTCTCGAACTGTCCGAGCTGGGCACGGGGTCGGCATTAAAGCCAGAAAATCACGACTCATTTTTGCCAGGCATTGCAATTTAGTAGACGCTGGCCCCAGCAGTTCATGATGTCCACGGCATGGCACACAAATGGCGCGATGAACTTCTGCATTGGGGGATTAACCCAAGCTGACGTTTAGCCATCGGAGTCTGAAGCTTTGGCACCTCCAGCCCACCAACCAATCCCAGTGGCGCTGCCACGAAAACCTATGTGGTCTTGTACAATTCTCGCGCACGGAAAGTAATTTTGCATTCGGGATTTTGGACTTTCAGGGCTCCTCGGCGGAGCGGATTCTTTGAGACCTTAAGCTCCTTGCGGCTTGCTGCTCCAGGTTTGATTTCATTCACCCAATTGGAGCCTGCGACTGCAGACGGCCTTCTGAGGTGTCGTTCCTGCAGCGGTTCCACACAAACCTGTCCAAAGTGGTACTGCGACCTCAGGCGCATTGCTCTGGCAGTGACACCTTGCATGAGCCTAGAGCGGCGTGGGGGGGCAGGTTTTTGTTGCCTGGAATGCATGATGTCAAAACAGTGAGCGAGAGCATCTGAGAATTTGCTGACCGCTTTTGGCTCAGCGTTGTCCGCTTTTAGATTTTAGACGATGGCCTATGCACAGGGCTGCCTCTACCTGTCATCGGCAGGGCCCCGTAGTATGCAGAGGGCCAAATGCCCAAGTGTCAAGGTTCAGGCAGGGCTTTGCGAAGAACGACAGACCTTGAAGCATTCATGTTTTTCTGAGAAGCAGCTATCCCCGTCGACGGAGGTGAAGCCATACAGGCCAGAGACCTCCAGCATCGCCTTAGCTAGAGATGAACCAGATCTTCGTGAGAAGGGCGTCATCACCTTGCTGCAGGAGTTTGTGCAGACGTCCAGGAGCCCCCTGGCAAAGCTTTACATCTTGAGGTCCGCGACTTGCATTGAGAGCCGTGGCATGAATTGACACCGAGGTTTCCAAATACCACAGGGCATGCCGGCTCTCCAATGGAGCTACGACGAAAAGAATGTCAGGACTTCAAAAGCTCGGTTCCGGGCTCATGTGGCATTTTTGCTGGACGGAATCCCACACCACATCCTTGGAACGTGGTGCAGCTCCAAAAAGCACACCCAGAGATTGTTGGCCGACAGTTGCTTACACTTCTTCATTGGGGTGTGGAGCTCGCTGCTGCTGGAAGACCGCAGCATACCGACATTTGAGCTCGTCTCGGTACGTACTGATGCCTGTGTAGACATGTTCTTCAGTTGCTTAGCTTCATTCAGACCCCATGGTTTCAAACGTTTCTGGGTGTTTGTCAGCTTTTAGAAGTTTCAAGGCCGATTCTGCCAGAGCTATTACGGTGACGGAGCATCATCTCCAAGCTGGAGCATGCAAGTTGCAGGCCCCACAGACGATTTCAGCAATGTGAGACCAAGAACATAGCCAATTGCTGTTTAAGCCGCAGCTCCAAGGCGAATCTTCGACAGCGGAATACAAAGCTCTCGTGCAGCTGCAATTGCTTGGGGTCCCTCACACTTTCGCAGGACGGCTGTGCAGAAGCTTGCCCGATACAGCGCCGAGTTCTGCATGCAATCCCATTACCATATATAACCCTTACATAGTCATCATATCATATAACCCCTAAACCCACAATCCCTGATCCTACAGTAGTTTCCATTTTATTTTCCATTATCCCAATTTAACCCCTGTTACCCCAATGGGTACCCATATCCCCTAAACCCCTATATCCCTATTATATAATCCCTATATCCCTAGGTAGTCCCCATATCCTACACCCCATATCCCTGATAATCCCTATATAACCCATTGTAGTAGTTTCCATTTTCTTTTCCATTATCCCCTATTAATAACCCCTAAACCCTTATGTAGCCATTATATAACCCCTATATCCCTAGGTACTCCCCATATCCTACCACCCCCTAAAACCCAAAAACGGCTGCCAAGCAAAAGCTGAGGGACGCCCGAGGAGGCAAAGATGGACACCACCAAGCGACTGGGTTGCTGTTAAGGAACTTAATTTAAGTTACTATATTGGGGAAACCCCTTAATAAGCTATATAGGGTTATAGTATTATTTAGGGTTTAGGGATATTATCCCCCAATAATGGAGAATCAAATGGAAAAGAAAATGGAAAATGAAATGGAAGCTGGGGGGATATAGGGATTTAAGGAGCTTAAATTAAGTTACTATATTGGGGAAACTCTAGTATTTACTATATATATATACCCATTATGGTAACTTAATTTAAGTTCCTTAACAGCAACCCAGGCTACGCCTCGAAGCGGTCAAGGCCAGGCCCATAGCCACGACCCCCAAAAGGATCTAAAAGGGTTTAGGGTTTAGG
>CAJNIZ010007224.1:229080-244968 GCA_905231905.1 Symbiodinium pilosum
TAATGGGGTTGTATAGGGTTTAGGGTTTAGGGCTTAAGTTACCATAATGGGTATATGTAGTACATAATAGGGTTTCCCCAATATAGTAACTTAATTTAAGTTCCTTAACAGCAACCCAGGCGAGTGCTTTGGTACCTGCAATGCCCAGGTGGGGATTGTCCTAAATTACTGTCAATACGGGGTCCTAAATTTGGGTTCCTGGTATAATACGGGTCCCTATATAATTTTCCCCCATTTTGGGAACAGTAATTTAGGGACACTTTCAGGTGCTTCTACGATTCTCTTTTGCTGTTGGGTTTTGTTTGAGGGCATGCTGGCGCACAGCGAAACAGGTGGCTGCAAAATGATGCAAAAGGTGAATTCTTTCATCAAGTGAAGGTTTTGAAGATCTTTATCAGCTGGACCCAGCGGCGCTCGTGTCAAGCGCGGCTTTGTAGCAATTCAGCCCCTGCTCCTTTGATCCATGGGCTTTTCCATGGTGTTTGACGTCATTGGTCCACTCCAAGGACACGTTACCAGTGCCTTCAGCTGATTGGTCTACGTGGGGGGCAAAACTCGAAGCCGTGTTGTCCCCGCTGCTACGCTGCATACCAGACACTTGTGACAACTAGTCAAGGGGGTAATTGACACGGGTCGATGTTCGATTTTTCCTGCAGCTGTTTGTCTGATGAGCTGCTCAAGTCACTGGTGCTTAGAAGATCTTTTAAAGTCTGGCGATTCCCAGAAAAAGGTAGATGCTAAGAGCATCCACAAATCACACTCCTTCGGTCCCTACGCAACAGGCCGCCAGAAGGCTTGAGCATGCCTGCATATGCCTGCACAGGAGTCGCGATGAAGGATCTCAGAGCTCCAGCAGCCATTTGACCCCGCAGCAGACGAGGCAAATGAGCAGGAAGAGCGTGTGACAGCAGGCACAACCGTGGGTGCAGAAACCCCGAGTTCCAGCCTCTTTGAATCGAGGGAAGATCAGATCAATTCACCGCTGTTGTTATTTGTCAGGACGTGCTCGAGGCACGATGTTCAAATGGCCTCCTGAGGGCTTGGAAGGAGAAAGCTCCAGAGCACTAAAACAGAGGTTGTTTAGCCAACATGCCGAGAAAAAGCAAACAAGTCAGGGTACCGGCACGTAAGTCTAAGTTCGAACAATCAGATGGAAAGAAACCACGCCTTCAGCATAGTGCCCTTGCTATTGCCAGGTCGTTGTAGACAGCATAAACCAGCAGTTATTCAGGGGGCTGGCCATGGTGCCAGCTTTCAGTCTAGTTTTTCTTGCCATGGACGGTGATCACCTGCTTTAATGCATTCACCATATAGGATAACACAACTCCAAGCCCTCCAGCAAGAGAAGCCCGTAGTATGGCTTTGCTTTGCTTTGCTTCAGCTTTGAACCCCTGCTTTGCTCCGAAAATACCTTGAATGGAAACTTTGTTTGAGAGCTGCCGACTTCGGAGCAGTGAAGCGGGACAGAGCTTTCAAGGCTGAATTAGACATTCGAGTGCACCTCGTGCAGTGCATCAGCACAAAGTGCACTTTGCAGGGAAACCTCCCTATGTGAAAAGGACCTCGCAACAAGTGTACAGAACACGCCCGACGAATTCAGGTGGCTTAACTGCCACGGAAGTCCAGTCGCAGAGTTGCAACGCCAGAGTTTGGTGGCACAATGACCAGCCTGGTGTAAGCGCTGGCCTCGCTCACATAATGTGGAGCAGCCTACAGCGCTGTGGAGGCCATGGTCGCAAGAAATGCTTTGCACTTCCATTTGTTTGCCATATGCGCACTTGTCAGTGCTGTTGCTTTGGTGAGCAAGCCTGGCACCTCATGCAGCAAATCAGTACGGCCATGCAAGTGGCAAAAGAAGTACTTGCCTGCTCGAGGCGCAGGCAACCTGACTTGACGCTCGCGGGTGAGGCTGGTGACAGACAGGTGGATGAAGCGCAGCATGACCGCCGCGCTAGAGTAGGTGCAGCCATCGCATGGCTGCATTAGCACCGCTTCAGTTTCTTCTTTGATGACTCCTTGTCTAATCCATGTGTAGCGCGTTGCAGCACCCGCCGGCGCAGAACCGTCCTTCAAAGCAGCTAGAAGAAAGGCGGTGAGGTTCAAAATCATGGAGCTAGCTGCTTCGAAAAGGCTCGATCAAAGCTTCGCTTTACGAGAAACAGTTTAGAACTTGCCCAGCTCAACTCTAGCGCTGAGCGCTGTCGTCGCCTCGTCTATTGCGCAATGAAGCGCTTCGGACCCGACGACACGTTGCCGCAGGACCTGGCTGGTGTGTGTTCTTTCAGTACCATGAAGCCGCCTTTTTTGTTCGGAGAGGGACAAACCCAAAGAACAGGCTCGTGAACCAGCGTACTTTACACAGAATGAACTGCATCCCAGAACTGTAATCATTCTCAACAGTTCTCGCTTGGATTTGGTCAAAGCGCCTTTCCTTTGATGAGCTAGACTGACAGAGCTGATGGACCAGGAGCAGTTAAGACTCGTAAGTAGCCATCAGCTCATAGCAGGACTTGCGGAAGTTGCACGAGCTGCTCCATGAAGACTTAACTTCTTTGCCCCCCGGCGTCCAATTCAGAACTTACATACGCCTCATGGGGCACCAAATATGAGCGTTCGACTTGGCTTCCAAGGTTTCAGAGGCAGGAGGCCAAGATCAGAGATCTGCTGAAAGCTCCAGCTCCTCGGCAGCCTTCTCGCCTTCCCATCGGTTTGTCCTTCTAGCCTAGATACGTCCACCTGGGCAGAAGTCTGAGCAGGGGTAACCACTGCAGTAAAAGAGGGTCTATGCTGCAACAGCTGTCTTTTGCATCTCCCGCTTGGCAGATAGACTCAAGCCGAAAGTAGCCATGGTGGAGCGGCCATGAGGGAAGATGCAGGCGCTTGATGGATTGTTAGCATATGGCTTGCGAACCTATGATGAGCCCTGTGTGCTGAAATGGCCGTCTCTGGGGACTAACAGAGGAGGTCCTCAGACGGATGCAAGCAATGTGGCGCATCTTGAGGCGCCAAAAGCAAGAGGTCTCACATGCATGAGCTATAATGTCCTCCTACCCAACAGCAAAGATGGGTGGTGGATTTACAAGTATTATCGGGAGCCTCACGGGCCGCACACTACCTGGGTCGAGCGCCAGAGCTTGCTCAAGAAGCAGATTGCCCGCATCCAGCCTGACGTGCTTTGCTTGCAGGAGGTGTCTGAACTCTCTTTTGAGGAAGACTTCCAGTTCCTTCAGGACTCAGGTTACACAGTCCTACTACACGAGAAGAAGGGCCGGATGCGTCCCGCGACATGCTGGAAAGGCAGCTGGCAGCAGATCGCAGCCCATCACAAAGACCGCAGCCTCATAGTGGCACTCCGGAGCAATGAGCTAGTTATATTTGTCATAAATGTCCATCTCACTGCTGGCCCAAGTGCTGACCGAAGGCTGAGGCAAATGCACGAGGCATTGGAGACGGTTGAGAAGGAAACAAAAAAGATGCAGTTGAAGTCGGACCAGGTTGCAGTTCTTGCTTGTGGCGATTTCAACTCGCAAGGCTGCACCGCTGTCCGAGAGTTGCTTGTCAATGGTGTTGTGAATCCCGACTTTCGGGAGTCAGGCGATCCCACGGAAAAGGGGCAAGAGGGCAAGCAGATTACGTCAAAAATCCGGAAGCACGGCCTCTCGCATTTCCAGGATGCTGCAGACGTTGCGTTCTCTGGCCGCCCGCCAGCAACAATTCTCGCTCAGAACATTGACGACAAGATGGTGAATTCTGATGGATCGCTTACTGGGGCCATGACAGCGGCATTGGATGCAGCCTTCGACGCTTGCCGATCGCCCAATGCCGAGGAAATGACTGGTACGGATACAGAGCGATTCCTGAAGAGGATCAACCGTGAGCTTGGACGAGGCAGTGAGCATCGCTTCGTGGAGGCTGCCTTCGAGAAGAGGGGTCAGAGGACGCTGAGTCGTGAGGACTTCCATGCGCTTTATGCAGCTGAGTTGGCCGAAGGCAAGTTCTGGGGTGTTGAGCACGACATGCGCGAAATCCTTGGCGCTGGCTTGGCTAAGCCTGAGGGTCCTTGCGAATTGCGCTTCGATTACATTTACTTCACCAGACTGAAGCTCCGAAGTGGAGAGGAGCTTCTGAGCCAAGAGCAGCTGAAGAAAATCTTCGGCCCTCCCTGGGAAACGTTGCCAAACTCCTGGCACCCTTCGGACCACTTGCCCGTTATTGCCTCCTTTGATCTCGGCTTGAGCTGACTCTTGGGCCCTTTGCTTTTGACTGATGCGGATGGGTTTGCAAAAGATGCGCAAGTTGTCCACATGTCGATGCAGTCTTGCTGCGCCATCAGATTCTATCATGCGCGCAGATTGCCAAGCCCTTTTGAAGGCATGCTCTTACAAATTCACCCCTGCTGCTCACTCAGGTTGGCCGTGATCATGGACACCTGGCCCTTGCTGGGCACTTAAGCGCCAACGTGCACATGCTCGGCATGTAACCAGAACCGTGTCAATTTGATAGTTGCAGTGCTTTTGTGCAAGCAGAGCTGCCTGATGCCGTTTGAGAAGTTTGAAGAGGAGCGGAATTTCTCCAACGACATTCTGCCACCAAGCTCGTTCGGCAGCGGGACCCCAGATGATCTTGCTGCTGAGGTTCTTCCAGAAGGAGCCGTACTGCGTCAGCATAGATACCATGAGGGTTCTAGTTAGAAGAAGGTAGCGACCCCCTTTTGTGCAGTCTTTGCTTTCAGCAATCTTATCGCATGAAGATGTCTCATTGTTCAAAAATCTTTGTGGTTCCTTAGTGGAAAGGAAGAAATCTCGCTGTTCAAGATTTCCAAGAAATCTAATCATCTTCATATTCGTTTGAGGGAAAAAGAATCCCACAAAAAGATTCGGCGTTCTTGCTTTCACTGCTTGCTCTTCAAAATGCGTCTGATGGAGGACAGAAGCTGCCCCCACGGCCAACCAGCACTGCCAAGCAGATGCCGGCTGAATCTGGCTCATGGGCAGTGAGAGCAGACAGCAGCAGCCGCTTTTCTACAACGCTATGGGCCAGGGGTCTGCAAGGATCTGCAAGGTAGGCGAAGCCTTCGCTCCGCAAATCGATACAGCATGGTAGGAACATGACACTCAACACCCCTCATAGAAGCAGGTGCACTATAGGGTTCTGTGCTTCTCTTGGCATCAACCTTCAAATCAGCACCCTTCCCCCTTGGCGGAGCTGTTGTCGAGGATTCTTGGGAATCATGCCGGACCACGGCAGCGGCCCCACCGGTGACCAGCCGGCCGCTTGTTTGCAAAGAGCTGGATCCACTGCTCATCACGTTTGCGCCGCTTGCACAGGAGGCCATCCCGGGGACTGTCCAGGAGGGGGACGAGAGCCAGCGACCGGGCCAAGCTTTTAGCATCCAGCATGAGGCAGTTGAGCAGTCACAAGAGGAATCCTTCAGAACAAGCAGCATGTATTTTTCCAGAGCTTGCGCAACTACCGCATCCACGCATTGCTAATGGAAGCACCATCGCCTTGAGCGTGAGTTGCGCAAAAGCTTGCAACAGCTTCCAGACCAAGGGGAAAAGTGAAGCAGGGGGCGCCGAACGTGCACCAGCGTCGGATGAGCGTTCGAAAGACTCAGCGAGATACACCGCAGGTGCCTGACAGCAATGCTTTTAGGCTGAACACCTGCTGCAGACATGTGTGGTTGTGCACGTTTGCATGTGGAGCAAGCATAACCTGAAGATGATGCAAACTTGCGGACAGGATGAGGACAAAGAACTCAGAGATATTCGGATGAGAAATGGATTTATTGGAGCAGTCTTCCGCTCAGCTGTCGTGGGCATAGCTATTGGCATACTGTTGTAGCAGCTGTGTCTCCAGCGGTTCCCATTTGGAAATGAGAGCTGCCTGTCCAACAGGGTGACCACAAAGAGACGCGGCTAGATGAGGATTTGCTTGTCACTGAGTTGGCTGCAGCAGAAAGGACAAAGTTCCCATGATGCTCCTTCCTTGCTACGAACGTGTAGGTACGACGTCACGAACTTCTACAAGACGAAAGGTTGCGCACAAGCTGTTGCATCATGGCTGCACCACATTGGCCCAGCTGTGAAAGTCCTTGGAGATGGAAACTTTAGTAGTTTCCATTTTTGTTGCCATTATCCCAATATAACCCCAATATACCCCAACATAACCCCTATATACCCCAATGTAACCCCTCTATAGAAAGGTGCCTTGGCAAGCTGAGGCGCGCAGCGAGAAGTTTGAGCGGCTAACGCTGCTTATCATCAGCTGGGAACTGAGCTGCTCTGCGCACAGGTTTGGACTTTCCTCCAAACCTCCTGCACAAAAGAAGCATAACAAGAATGTGGGGCTTGCATGTGACTACTGTAAGCGATTACGGGCAGCTTTGAAGTAATGCAGCAGCAGGCAAGTTGGCAGTCCAAGTGCTATTCGTGCCAGAACTTAGATTGGTCACTGAGTCGGTTGGAGGTGGCTGGGAATGGCCAAACGTGTGTCCACTGCTAGCCTCAAGCATGCGGACACATCATTGGCTCCACCCGTCAACGTCCGGGCTAGACCTGAGGTCTCAATGCCGTCTACATCGGCAACTTGGCTGCCAAGATGTGAAACACAGGACACAGGGGCCACAGGGCGAGCTCTTTCTGGAATCAGGCGTGGATGCTGACAACAATCCAGCTGCTACGATGCTAGATGCTGCCTGGCCCTACCAGGCGCCTGTGCACACTGTGTTCCACCAGTCGATCATTTTGACAGGGCTTGCATGGCAAGATGAATCGCTGCATTATTGCTGTCCTCCTGCCTCCTGGCAGGTGTGCGACAACCTTTTCTGTGCCTACTTCTCGGCTGAGCTTCTCATTAGATGCTCGGTAAAAAACCTTTCACGGGAATGCTATGGCTTGGCAACTTGCTGCTCTTGTGCAAGGGTGGTTTCTGAATCTTCTGAGCGACCAAGGATTCATGGCATTTGAGCTGAAAAGAAACTGCCTCCGTGACCGATGGTTCGTTTTCGATACCTTTCTAGCCGCTTGCTTCAGTAAGACAAGGCATTCTATTTCTTTTTATCACTGCCTGCCCCGGGCGTCAAGTCCTCCTATTGACAGACCGCAGCACTGCAACAAACATAGTCTTACTCTTGAGCTCCCACCTTCTGCCAAGCTGAAAGATACAGCACATGTCTTGTACGGAGGGAAGCTGCTTTCTACTGCAGGTGTTGATGATGGTTGCGGAGACCTGGGCCGAAGCCTAATCTGATGGTTGCAGGGAGTGACCTCTTCTTCCTAACCACCTCGCCCTTGGTGAGTTTGTGAAGCTTTCGTCTTGAGTGCTTCATGTTGTGTAGTCCTGGATGCAAAAGATCTGTTCTGCAAAGGTTTTGTTGTGTAAACATACCTGTTCTAAACATCATCTCCTTACATGGATCAGAACATGTATGCAGGGGCTCCCTGTCGAGGAAGATTTTTCTCTAGCTCTTAGGGCTCCAAGGCTCCATGCGACAGATGACTGTTGCGAAGTAAAGGCAGCCGGCCACGAGCAGCAGGGCTGTCTAGAGCTAGATCTGGATATGTGCACAGTGTGAAGCTTACCCTCGCTGAGCCCTTAGGTCTTGACAATTCTGTTCGCGGCCATGGGTACAGGCCTCAATGTGCCAACAGGCCTGACCCGCTTTATCATGGTTGCTCTTCCGGATTGTAAGGGCCCTTGATGAGCAAAGCACTGCTGGTAATCATGGGCTTTCCTTGGTTACAAGAAGAAGTGCTTTGGGATAAGAGCCCAAAGATCCTTGCAAAGCAGTGTCGGGTCACTCCGCGCGATGGTGCTCCTTCGCCAATACTCGACCGTCACTACCATGATCTGGCTACCTTCCTTCGCACCACTCATACATGTTCCTTCACCATCATCATCACCACCCAGAACTGTGGCAATTTGGGAATAAATAATGCCGTTTCTATTCATTGGTTGCTATAACTACCCCCAAGAAGGGTGTAATGATGATGATGACCTCATCTGCCAGTATATTTTGACCTCCAAGTACTCGTCAGGCTCTTTGCGGCTTCTCCGCCTGCTCCGCTTAAGCCGGCTGGTTCGGTTGCTGCGATCTGCGCCGGAGCTGCTGACCCTCATAAATGGCATGCGCGTGGCTTCTAGAGCTCCTGGGATGGCATAGGAAGATGGAGGGATTCGCCGAATTGTGAGGGTGGCAATCCAGATTCAGAAGCGTGTTGGTTACAGAGGTTTTGAATCGAGGGTCGGAGCGGGCAAATTGTTTGCAGAAGGCAGCATCCAAATCTGACTAAAGCATTCCGGCAGCAAACTGCCGACCCCCCGGAGATCAGATAGGCGGATAGAGCATCATGGCGAAGTCCTCATGGTGCAACACTGTACGGAAACTGTTGCCCGGCAAGGCTGTCTCGTCTGCCTTGCTGCTGATCATCTTGCTGAATTACGTGTCGCTTGGAGGCGTCAACTGTTGCGACCTGCTGCAGAGGCTATGCTTTCCTTCCTGGAGTGAGACCTTGTTAAGGTTTGCTATTGTCTTGCTTCTGTTCTTGGCCGACATTGAGGACGAGGACGTCCAAGCTTCTTGGTGTGGTCCAGGTGGCTTTGAACCACCTTTCAAAAGGTCCATGCTGGCCAAAGCATCTACGTCTTCTGTTTTGTTGTTTCTAAACGTGTTCCTGCAACAAAGCTGCCCCCTTGATCCAATGCCTGCAAGTATTGGGTAACTTTGAAGAACGAGTGTTTGCCCATGTGTCAGAAAGCTTGTCATTGAAAACACAAGATGCAGTTGGGTCAGATTCAGAGCCCATGTAAGAACAAGAAAAGATTGCTGGAGCATGAGTGCAATACAGTCACAGCAGCGGGCCTGTCTTTCAGGGCAGCCTCCAGCATGCAGACTATCCTGGTGCAGCGTAGCATGCCACGCCGCAATCCAGTTGCTTTTGCCTCCCTATTTTGTCTGCATAACTGGCAAAAGCGTGCTTGAGATCAGCTTTTGACCGCAATTGAGGCTTCCTTCGGCACCTTAGGTCTTTGCTTCTTAGTTGCAAAGGGAAGCCATGCAAAATGCAACTTGCAGCTGACAGGTTTTCGAGCATTAGGGCATTGGGAGTTGAAGATGCCAAGACGCCGGGCTGATTGCAGGCATGTGGACTCTTGCTTTGGATGGGACGTTCATGGATGGAAGCCCAGCTGCGATTCAGCTTGCCACGTGCCTGCCCCAACCCTTAATCCCATCGCCACCGTCCATGTAAGACTTTCCAAAGACGTGTGTCTCAGTCGCTTGTTTGCCTGAGAAACTGAAACCGTTCGAAATAGCAATGAAGCTTCCTCGTGTCAGGAACAAAGGACATCTTTGAGTCGCTGAGGCTTCTTGGCCACTGTACAAGCATGAGTCAATCACTGGATGCCAAGTATTTGCCTTGCTTCAACCGCCGGCACTTCACCAAGGACCTTGGACGAACGGAGTGGGTAGCCTGGCCCAGCACTGGCGATCGAGAAGATCTTGTATCGTACAGTCTTCTTTTGACAATCTGCCATCTACTGTAGTTGTTCATTCGCTGAGTGTTGGCGGCAGCCATAAGTTCCCGAATGTATTGCAGATTTTCTTCCCTAACAAAGAGTCATTTGTGCGTGATTATTGGGTTTGCTGTAAGTCGTGCTGCTGTGTTTCCTCTGTCTTTTTTTGTCAAAAGTCCAAGTTTGCCCGACTGCTTGGCTCATCTGCAAGCAACAGAGTTGGCTCTGTGCTTATACATGCTGTGGTCGGAGCATCAGAGCTTGCCTTTAGAACGCTGCATGACGGACAGGTATGTGTACCCATGGTTCCGCGGTTGGGCAGTGATTGGAGTTTTCACGCTGTACTTGCTGCTGACCAATGTCACAGCTACCAAGCAGCACTTGGCTCTGCATGTAGTTTGACTGGTGAAACTAGTCCTCACGTGATCTTCGGCTCAGGTCATGAACATGCTTATTGGCATTTTGTGCGAAGCTTCTCAGATGCATGCAAAGCAGCCTTAAGGGTTTGATGTGTCTAAATTGTTTCTTTGGACGGTTTCTGTCTGCCATACTAAGGGAGGTTTGGCATGGATGGAGACGCTCTCTTAATCATCCAGCACCTTTTCCTGTCTCCCCCCAAAAAATGATTTGTTCTCTAGTAGCAAGAGGCCTGACCCTGAAGCACGTCACTGCTCATGACACTGTCTTGCAAACGTACCCGAAATCAGATATCCAACTTCCGAACTGCGAGAACTCTAGTGGCCCTTGAACTTGGCTGTGCTATGTGTCAACCTCTAAGACTTGGAATGGTTGAAGTTGTGCCCTAGTCACAATTCGAAGAAGGCAGATGTACTAGAGGGTCTGTTTTGGAAACGACTTAGTAGACCCCCAGGCATAGCATGCTTGATGCCAGGTTGTTTCGGAAGTGAAAAGAGAAGACGAGGCTCCATGGCAGATGTATCTCAGCAGCGTTCTTGCAAACGGATGACTCAATTGCAGGAGGGTGTTGCGATTGACTTCATGAAAGCTCATCTTCGGTCCATGCTTACCGAGATCGACAAGGCCGGGCAACTGCTGATATGAGTCGAAGCATCTGAAACAAAGTAGTCCTGGTTCATTGCCGACAACATCAGAACAGAAATTGTTCGTAGAGAAAAGACACGGTTTAAGACTCTGAGTGCCAAGAGAAGAGATCAGTACACCTTGGGTGGTGCGCATAGCCTGACTAGAACAAAGGTAGTCTGCTTGGTATGAAAAGCAGCTGCCAAACCCAAGCCTGCGTGGGAGAGAGACAGAGAGAGCAAAACAAGAGAGAGTGTGTGTGTGAGGCAGAGGGTATGCGCAGCCTGTAGAAGAAGAAGCAGAGGAAGAAGGAGAGAGAGTTGATAGCTCATATGTTTTGCAGTGTGAGGGAGTTGGTTCAGACCAGGATGGAAACGAAAATATTTCGAAGCAGGCCGCTCGACTGCATTTCCCGGCCTTGCACCTTTGTTACTTCATCCCGTGCCATTCTGGTTCGCCTAAGCTCGATTCTCAGGAGCTAGCGTCTGTGGTCGAAGACGAGAAAGCGCAGAAAGTCCTCTCAGAGCTGCAGGCTGGCCTTGCAAAGTGGGGAGAACGTTGGCTCGAGCTGTGCAAGCACTCGAACCTAAGTGCTGGTTCTACGGATGCCTAGAAGAGTGTAAATGCACATGCTGGCCTTACATAACCGCGCACAGGTGAAGTGCACTGACCCCTCTCAGTGCTGTGGCATGGCTCACGTCCGCCAGGTCAAGCCCGAAGATGTGATCGATCTCACGGACTGGGCATGGCTTACAAAGTTAATGCAGTGAAGCTTCGTGAACTCTTCCTGGATGACGGGCCAGCTGACTTTCAGGAGTACCTCTTCGAGCAAGACATCGACGCCGGGCGCGAGCAAGAAGTCACACGCGTCATGGCATGCAAAAATATGCACAAGGCCTTTCAGGACAGCAAAGTGCAACTTGCAGTTTCCAACGTTGAGGTGAAGAGCTCCTGGAGGTGATTTTGAAGATTCGCGGCGGGCGAGAAATCTCCAACCAGGCACCTGATCGAGCGGTTAGCCCTTCCTGTCAAAATTTATACTGATGAAACCCCAAGGATTTTTGTATGACGCCTTGTCACGAAAGCTAGTGGAGCCAGGCTCGATATGTGTCTTCCTCAAGCAATACTACAGGGACAGACAAGCTTTAGTAAGCAGCGAGCTATTCATTCTATCGCCGGTTGAAGGTGGGGTGGAGGGGAGGGAGCAGCATGAGGCCGAAGGGCATCGACATTGTTCAATACATTTCAATACTTACTATCAAAGAGGATGCGTTGGCTGACTTGCTTGCGCTTACCCTGCTGACTATACTCAAGTGGCCATGATGCCAACAAAATCGTGCTTGGTGGCTGCGTCAAGCTTCCTCTTCCAGAGCTCCCCACACTTGCATGTCCTCCCTCATCCTTCTGCGGCATTTACTACTGGTGCAAGTTTGCATGGGCATGGACCAAATAGCATCAGGCATGATGGTTGCATTAGGCCTCCCTCCTCCTTGTGTATTGAAGTGCTAGCGACCTGGCTAGCTTTCATTGGCCTTGGCTTGCCTGGATAGCCCCTCAAGTAGATGTAGTAAGTCCTGCAAAGCAAGTGCCAAGCGCCCCTCGGAGGACATCATCGATGTTCGATGTGACCCTTACCTGCGCTCGTGTGCTGTTCAGTGCTGACAGTAAGTAGTTAGACTGGCTGTGGGAAGGTCGGTAGGCCCTTGAAGCTGCAAGCAAAGATGCAGTCAGATGACGGGGAGTGGCATGCTATAGATGCGACGGCAGCATGACAGCGAAGGTATGGATGCACAACTGCTATTCGCATCCTAATGAAAGATACTACAGGATGGAAGAGGACATGTGAGTAGTTCCCAAAATTACTGTCCCATTTTGGTACCCCTAAATAGCAGGTGCCGTAATATAATATGTACCCAATCAGGGCCCATAATTCTGAGAACAAGCCATGTGGGCTGAAGCAACGCTCTAAGGACATCCGGCGTATCGTTCAGCGCCAGACTGGCCTGGCAACTTGACATACGGATTTATTTGAGTTATAGTCTAAATTCCTTGAAGGGGTTATATAGGGATTATGTAGGGGAATATTATGGGGGTTATTAAGGGGGATGCTAGGAGTTTAGATTATAGCTCATTTGTATATGTTAGCATTTGTTAGCTTATATTAGCACGTGTTAGTGCATATGGGTGTACATTAGTCTGTGTTAGTACATGTCATGTTAGTTAAGGCATATTAGTAGGCATTCATATATGTATATGCTAGCCTTAATTGGTACATGTTAGTATGTGGTAGTATTTATTAGTACACTTTAGTAACTGCTCAACATTCGGTAGTACAAATTAAATATTGTCAGGGTGGGTGGTGCACTATTCCAACACTACGGGGGGAGGGCACCGCGATGGGGCCGTGACAGTCGTGGTCTTTCGGATGGTTGCAAGAACCAGAAGCAGTCAGACAATAGGATTGGTGCTACTAGTCTGTATCGTATAGTAATGGTGGTAGTTGTCATAGTGGTAGCAGTAGCAGCAGCTAGTAGCAGGCTCCAGTTGTGTTCGTGACGGAACATTTGCAGTGCTTTCCACGGGGAAAATGCTGCAATTTGTAGCTGTGTAAGGTTTCAGCGCCCTCCAGATCAAAATAATCATCCCAACGCTTTTGGGTGCGTACGGTCCAGAGTCTGATGATAAATCTCACTGGGCTCCAGGAACAGGAAGAAATCAAGCCTGCTCGCGTGAAAGGGCGTAATGGTGGTACGCAGTGTCACCCATGCGCAATGCGCGGCATGCAGACGTCAACCCAAAAGTCCTAAATACAAGAACTTCACAACAGAAAAACCCTGAATACCAGTACCTGGCCCTTGAGTAGTGAGGCACTCTCCGCACTAGCAGCGCAAGCCTGAAACAAAACACTTTTGTACCCACAATCGGCAAGACAATCTTATTTCAAGCAGGCCTCAAAAGTTTCTCACACCGAAAGTTATGAGGGGGATGTTACTGGAATGCCGAAGAAACAAAAATGGTTAAAGCATGGCCAAGTGAAGAAAATGCGCAGTGAGAAACGCGGCAGTGGCTGCGGGCCGAGGAGTAGTAGAAGCATCAGTATTACAACAACTGTTACGATGGCTGCTAGCATTTGTAGTATTCATTGTTGTATCAGCACGTAGAAGTTATCATGCTTGTGGTGGTGATGGTGGTTATAAGGGTGGCGAGGGCAATGGTGAAACTAATCGCAGGCCATGTCAATTGTCTGTTTGTAAATTCATAAGTTCGAAGATGAGTGAGCATGTCCCGAGGTCCTGAAAGAAATGACAGGCCTGACCCGGCGCATGGAGGTGATCTTGGATCGCATCGGGACACTGGGACGTAAACAAGTCGGCCTGAAAGCATTTGCACTGACAGCATTTGAAGGCTCTGCTACATTGACAAGTAGCAGTAGAAATGACAAAGCCAGCATCATCAAACAAGGTGTCGTCATTCGTGGTGACTGTTATGTCACCTCTGGAGATGTTCTCTCATGAGAAGTTGCCAAGGCCCATTTAGCAGTTCTTTCTAGCCTCGGCCTGGCCAAGACTGCGGCCGCTTGAGCGTCATGAGCGCCTAGTTTGCGTAACAGTCTTGCATCAAAAGATGCATCCAGCCTAGAAGCTGGACAGGAAGCCTTCCCTGTGGTGTGTGTGGATCATAGAAACAAGATTTGACAGGTACTTTCTCTGCACGAAGCTCATTGCTTGTTAGTAGGGAAGCTCCATGAGAAGTGCATGAATGATGCCAAAAGTCTCTAGCTACACGTGCCCGAGTATCCTTGAGGCGCGTTGCATGTCTTTAGGAGTTTGGCTCTAGGATGGGAGGAGTCGACAAGCTTCTGCCAGCTGTTGCAGGCTACACTGCTTGTGCTAGTCAGCCATAACAAATGTTGTGATCCTGGCTTGCTTTACATGTTTGATGTCGTTGCGTAGAACCAGCAAGCTCTCAAATACAAGTGCCGTGGCGGCGAAATCGTGGGCCACGGTCCAGTGGGAGCAGCCTTGCGGGCATCTTTTTCCCTGGTAGGAAGCTGTCTCAAAACCCAAGGCGTTCAGACGCCTGGAAGCTCCCTCCGTTCCCCGGACAAGGGCTGTGAAACCCTGAGGTCCCGACACATAGGACTGACTGGTGCGCAGTGCCGCAGCCAGTTTTGCCTTGCCTGCAGAAGATGTAGCTCTTTTAGAACCCGCACTTTGTTTTGGCAGACATTCCGAAAGGAATTGCGATGAAAATGTGCACTGAGCACAGCTTGTGCGCAACATGCACTTGGGGACATACTTCGTTTGAGCTTGGCTTGTCCACCTGCCGTGTGTCCATGATGTCGCTTGCCAGGCCTGGGGACGCGTGAGCAAAGCGGAACGGCACATCAGCAGCTTGCCCTGGCAGCAGGCACCATGTCGCATAACACAGTCCGTGAGTTCCCGTTGTGTTTCACCGATCCAAGTATGGTCTGACCTCTCATCTTACAAAGGCTCATATGTGACGATCATCCTAGTGCCATTGCAAAGCCTGTATTAGCCAGTGCGCTTCCTCAGGCCGAGGTCAGATGACCTGATTTGCAGTCTGAGTGCGAAGCTAGATTGCCAAGAAGCGCAGTTCCGCATGACGAAAAAAAATGCCTTTCACATCTCTGGCGCTGGCTGAACCTGGCAGAGCCTGAAGGAAGTTTGTTATCCTTAGTTACTACCCCAGTGACAGTTCAGAACAGCTGCAGCCACTTGAGTTCCCACTTTCATGGTGGGAAGCAGCTGGGTGGGATGGGGCCTTACACATGAAGTCACCGCGCTCAAGAACATGGCTTACTAGATTCAATACAGAACATGGCCTACCCTTCTCCACAGGTAATGTCTCGGGATAGAGTCGAATAGTGGAAGATTGCAGCTTTGCGCCGTCGCACCCAAGAGACAACCACAAAAGTTATTCCAATCAGCAATGCCGCGGTGGCGACATGGCCTGCTGCTTGCGCAGGCCATTAACTTGGCAGTGCGCGCGTAGCCGACAGCGCAGCCTAAACCGCAGCAAAGTCTTCGTAGCTTCATTTGCCATGCTGGATGTATGGCTAGATGGCTCCATCTTTGTACGGTCAGTGTTGCAGTCTTTTGCAGTTGCGGAAAACCATAAGGCCCGCCCTGGTGAAGGTGGCCGGCAAGAGCGATTGTCGCATCCTCACTTTTTGAGCACAGTGCCATGCAAAAGCTTGCCAGGGCAGCTCGAGACGGAGAGGCAGTATATCACAAGAGACGATGGATCCGCTGAACTGGCTCAGAGGCAGTGGCCCGACCCCGAAGACGCCTCCAGCGCCTTAGCTGC
>CAJNIZ010007225.1:0-10458 GCA_905231905.1 Symbiodinium pilosum
AAAGTCCGCTACTGCACTTTGCATTTTATATGTTTTCATTCAGATTGATAAATTTGGATGAATACATTTTATATTGCGAGCAAGCATAACTATTTGGGATAGAACGTTTAGTGAACTTGTTCATCTATGTTTTAGCCCAAAAGTTTGTTGCCAATTTCTCACTTGTGTCCATGCGGGATTTTGGCTCACAGTTATGCTTGCTCGCAATCAAAAATTTCACCCCACCCTCCTCTCCCTAAGTTTGGGGTCTAGTCCTCGCACCCTGTTTCAGGATTCCTGTCTTGCTCAGAATTGTGCAACTGCCTCTTTGGCATCACTTCACCGCGTTGGGGGTGCCTTCCCCACCTGTCTTCACTACCCTGCAACTCAGTCCTCGCAAGTGCCATTGTCCCACCCTGCCTCACCCATTTGCTTTGGGGTCTAGTCTCTAACCCGCCTACTTGGGTACGTTGCTGCAGCTTACGTTGTGTTGCCAAGGCCGTCTCTTTCCACTGCATGGTCCTTGACGGACTCCGCGAACATACTTGGGCTTGACAACTTCGACACAATGTCGCTGACGTCGGGTTTGGATCGTGATCCCTGCTTGCTTTGACACGCCCGGATTGTTCTTCCCGGGTATGCCGCCTTGACGCAGCCTATCCAGTCTTCAATACTCATTTGTGGGAGGGGCCACACGGGTCGCTCCACACAAATGTCCGACTCAGAGACAGCTGGATTGGCTTTGGATCCATCTGAAAATGAAAGTCCGCTACTGCACTTTGCGTTTTATATGTTTTCATTCAGATTGATAAATTTGGATGAATACATTTTATATTGCGAGCAAGCATAACTATTTGGGATAGAACATTGGCCGATGGGCAGCGACGCTGTCAAACGCTATGTCCAGGACACACCGCTGACGTGCGCTACGGGATCCTTCTCCGCCTCCCCGGTGGACCGCGGGCCCGTGCAGCGCATGGTCAAGAAATATTTGGACGCCGTCAGCAACTCAGCAACAACTTCTGGATCAAGAACCCGTCCACCAACGTGGTTCACATCCCAGGATCGCCAGAATTCCATTGGCGTGCTCTCTGCAGCTGGAAGTACGGCGCTGCTGCGTACGCCAGGTCGTGGACGCTCCCAAAAGGCAACAAAAGTGTCAACGATGCTTCAAGATCCAGGAGACACAGGCCAGCACCGATAACAACAGTGACGATGAGGCCGTCTGGAACGTCCCCAACCAGGCCTTTGGATCACCAACGAGACAGGAGCCTCTCCACCGAGGTGACGGGGCCTTTCTCGGACGGCGCATGCTCTTCGACCTCAGTCTACCGCCGAGGTAACAGGACCTACGGGTGAGTAGCTTGCGTCAGACCTAACCTTCCTCGCCGAATGTAAAGCTGCCCCTGTGCATTGTGATGCAAACAGGCATGTCCATTTCCCTCACCCAAGCTTGGAACCTCACCCTCAAGTTTTGCTCTCAGCCTAAGGAGTCTTACAAGCCCTTGTCATCTCCCAGACATGGTCACCGCCGACGCAGACCTCACGGCAGCCGCTCAACAAGCAGGCGTAGACCTCACCACGGACCATGTCATGGCGTACCTGAAGGCCATTCGAGTTCAGACATCCAGCACCGTCGCGGTGTACTTCAAGGACACAGAAGCCGTCGCAGCAACAGCAGCATGGACCGTCCTCTACAGCGTTGTACACGTTAAGTGTCAGAGCAGCTTGACATCTTGGACACCGGCCCCCACAGCCGCGCCAACGCCTACTGTACATCAACCCCCGCATCCAGTACGGACAAGGACACAGTTCCCAAGACCTTGCCACCTTCAACATCAAACAGGTCGGATCCGAAGGGAAGGACAAGATACAGCGCGGCGAGGACTGGCGACGCAGCGGGCGCAATTCCACCTGCGCCATGCGCGATCAACCCTTCCATCGCACACCTGATTATTTTGCCTCCCTCACCATACAAACACACGACCTTCGCCCCGAGGCAACCATGCCACGACGGTGCGTACCGAACTCCCACTGGATGCACCGCAACAGGCCTATACGTCCTCTTACAACCGCTTCGGCGACGCATTCGTCTCCGTCTCCCGAATATACTCCTCATTTGCCCCAACATGCATTACGTGGACGACTATGGGAGCGCCGAAATCTCAGAGCACTCACAGTTCGGTTTTCAGACATTCGAGGAATTCAACGGAGCCCTTGGCTATAGGATGAAGCCCTCCAAACGGCAGCTCGACACCGCCCACAAGATGCGTCAACATCACTGTAGAGCAGCGCCGCGTGGTCCTAGCCCCCAATGGGTATAGATACAACAGTGCCTGTCGTCCGATCGCATCGACCCAGAACATGCGAGGCAGATGGCTGGGAAGTGCAACTTCCTCATGGCCGGCTGTTTAGAAAAGTCGGCCGTGTGCCGCAGAAGGCGATATATGCACGTGCGCATAGTTCCTTGACAAACCCAGCTGGACAACGCTTTGGGCGCTCCTCGACATCATCTCCCACTGTCAGCCCGTGCGCATACCTCTGATCAACTTTGCCGCGATGCATACTACGTCGCGGACAACACCGTCCTTCGTCCTCGTGACAAGGTGCTGAGCCAATGGAGCCCCAAGGATTTCACTAAGATAGAGAACGGTTCGGGAGCGGTCATCTTCGCACCTGGCCACGACGATCGCGCGTGGTACTTCCAGGGTCGCCTCCCAGCCGAAATCCTCAAGCAGTTCAGCTCGCGGACCCCGTCAGTAGGTTTGACAACCTTCCATCCGGACTGTTATGGTCCGAAATTAGGATAATTACCTCATGCAGCCACTACCTACCTCTATGTGGATGTCTCAAGGAGACATTAAGTTGGCTTCAACTTTAGGTATTGATGGCATTCCCCAGTTGGGCCCCATTCACGATGCTCTGGGGTGCCTCTAGGTCAAACTGGTGTCCATGCTACAACGAGAAATCGAACACTAGCGACAGGAAGGTTCGTTTTATCCCAAGTCTCTCTACGAGACTAAGAACGGAGCACCTGAGGTGCATCCGAAACATCGTTTGAGGTACACCATAGGTACACCTCCACACCAGTGTTGAATCAGACAATTTTCCACTGTCAGATTTGGTTGGAAAATAAGAGCGGCTGCTCGTGCTGTAGATTCTTATCTAGTTCAGCAGGTCTGTGCTAGTTGCTTTGACCGAATTGAGATTGTCTTGGGTGTCCTCAAGTGGGGTTAGCCTGGGGACTTCCATGTGGCGCAAGTCGTTTGGCTCAAGAAAAGAATTTTGAGGATGCTCTACGCGGGAGCGCGATTATGTTCAAAATTTCGAGGATGCTCCGCACGGGAGCGCTATTTTATTCAAAATTTCGAGGATGCTCTGCGCGGGAGCGCGATGTTGTTCAAAATTTTGAGGATGCTCTGCATGGGAGCGCGATTTTGTTCGAATTTTCAGGATGCTCCGCGCGGGAGCGCAATTTTCTTCAAAATTTAGACCAGCAAGACGAACTTCAGCCGTGCAGTTCGGTATAGAATTAGTATAGGATCCATCCACTAAGCGCTCAGATTTGGAACTACGAGGTCGATGAATCCTATACCAAAGCTATACCGGAGGCCTCCGCTAAATACCGCCCTTGAACCCAGAATACCACCTCGAACGAGGTACGCCGGGACTCGTTTGGTATAGAAGTGGTATAGAAACCATCGACATCATCGTTCGTAAATGATCCAAATTTTCCGAACGCCCGCATGAGAGCGTCATTTTCATCGAGTTTGATGATGATAAATCGACGAAATTTCGCGGATGTTCCGCACGGGAGCGTATTTTTCAAGATATAAAGACCATCACGAGGAAGAAAAATTCGACTGTTTCGAACGGGAGCGCAATTTGGGAGTAATTTATGAGCAAGCAAAACCCGGAATTTTGAGGATGTCCTGCACGGGAGCGCAATTTTGCCCAAATAGGGGCGCGACCAGTTCGGTCGCGGACCCAGGTACCAAGACTACTTTACAAGCAAGGTCACCCATTTTTTGGACCGAACATCAACATACGCCGATTTTTTGGGGATGCTCCGAGCGAGCGCAATTTTAAAGCGATCAAGGGCGCGTGCAAATGTTTGCGCGACGGAAGAGCACGCGGGCATGATGGGCGACGTTACATCCAAACAATTAGAACCCCACAGAAATGTGGGGAATAAGAGTGAGTGAAAATGGAGAAATTGTTATTTTGTCATGGACGGCGTGTTCTATAAGAGAGTTTGGAAGCCGCGATGTGAGTCATGAGGACCACTTGAACAGTGCGCCACCGCTCAGGCTTGCTCTGTCATCCCGGAGGAACATGTACGTTTTCGCGGACGGGTCACTTCAACCCGGCAGAAACATCATCGCAGGGATCGGGATGTTGTGTTTGACGGGGCCGGCAACCCCATATATTACTTCACCTCCGAAATTTCGGCGTCCCTTTTATGAAGCCGAATTTGCTGTCGTCATAGTTGCGTTTGAGATCAGGCCCTGATGTGGAGAAATGCATCTTTATCGGCCTTGGTACGGGAGGGTACCCAGCCACAGCAACCTAGCAAATCCCCCGAGCCAGGGAGCAGCATTCCCTGCGCGCGTGTGTGTTAGTCACAGCACATGCATTGCAAACCGTGATCGAACCCCATGTTCATGGGCCGAGACTGAGTATGGTCATTCTGATAGTGTTCTATAATTTTGGATTTTTGGAATATGACATTTTAGATTGTCTGAGCGTTCAATGATTCCATAATACATTTGAGATGTGCGTTTTTGAGATGGAAAAAATGATTTTCGAGGTTTGACATTGTGGGGGTTTGGTTAAGGAAAATTGCAAAGGATCCATTCAATAATGCTTTTGATGTGACACTCTCTGAGGCCCGTGCTCTTTCGGATTCAAGTTCTTCCGGCCAAACGCCAGCAAAACAACTCACCACGTATTTTCTTTCTTGCTTATACGGATTTTTGGGTCAGGGTATGCCATTCGTGACGTGTGGTTTCCTTTTGTCATGCGTGTTTTCACATTCTCTTAGCATTGCATGCATGCATGTCACACTTGTTTCTGGAGCTTGGAATCAAACCAGCTGATGCTCGATTCAGGCGGGATGTTATTGTGGTACGTAGAGTTTTGGAATGTCTTCCTGTCCACAGATGCAAACTTGCAGCCATTGGCCCAAAGCAAGAAGTGGAAATGGATCAATCATCATGGCATAAAGCTCATGTTGTGCATATTGTTCAAAACAAACCAAGTTTGTCATGGTCATGAGCCGACCATCCGTAAGATCGTTGTTCCAGAAGGCGGGGCGTACTCCGGGTTTCATGTTCAAGATGGGACACAGCTTGAGCGCGTTGTATCCTTGACCAATCGACTACGCAGCAGGCAAATCAGCCTGGCCCAGAGTACGACTTACATCATTCGGCAGCAAGACGACAGCTTTACAATAAATGGCCCGAGGAAAGTGTGTCCCACACGGTAGCTTTTTAAACTGTACTACCCTCGCTATCTGATTAGTCGTGTACACTCGCACTATGAAGCCCAGAGATCCAAGTGACCTCTGCGTTTAAACTGGCGTTTCAACGCCCAAGGCTCTTGCAAGCACTGGCAAGACATTTCGCATATATACTTTGTGGTCATTGTTGCACGTATTACAGGACGACCGAGGCCACTGTTCGTGCAAAAGAAAACCAAAAACGCGGCAACAATACCACACCTCGTTTTGCAATTCAGAGTTGATCCAACAAACAAGCGTCGTGGGGTCAACCTGACTGATTTCCTATGCGTTGACCACATGTTGTTTCTGAGAATGTCAGTCCGCGAATTTGAATGAAAACTGGAAATTATTTCTTTTTGGTCGCATCCGAATTCCAAAACATCTGTGGTCGTGGACCCGGAATGCATGGTCCCAAATGTTTTGTCTGTGCAACGCTTGGCCCGGTCCTGAGAGGGCTGCCGAAACAGCTGCTCTCTGTGTGTCCCTCTGTGCCATCACCTTCACACACATCTTGGAATTTTTTCGTAGCAATTCCGACGCTGCCCGAAGCCTTTGTCAAAGATTATGCCAGGCGGCGCCAGTGTACTGCCCGGAGGGTAGCGCAGCCAAGACGTTTGGATCGCCGGTTTCTTGTTCGAGCAGTTTGGCAAGACCTGGTGTTGAAACACATGGGCACATTCAGTCAACCGCTTGTCTGTTGAGGCTTGATGGCTTGCTCCACATGTTTTTTGTTGCTTGCCGGTCGCCACGTGTCGATGGCTAGTCGGCTAGTCGGAAAAGTTTTGACTGCCAGACTTGCAGCGCCAGAATGTCCACGGGCGCAGCATGCGGCCGGTAATGTGATACCATCAAGCCACATCAACTCGTTGCAGCATCGATGTGGCTCGGCCGCGGGGATGCATCCTTGGAACATCCAGAATTCCACTGTGCATTTTGGACGTTTCCTTGGCGCAAACGGCTGGTGGGCGATAAGTCAATGCACGGCTCTGCCTGGCAAAGCTGGGTTTAGGTGCGTTGACCCAGGCGTGGAATCACTCAAACCTCAACATGGCATCAGAAAATCATTTTTTCCACGAGCCTTGTTGCTTTGATGCAAAAAACCAAGCAGGGCAATATGTATTCGTTTCAAGTATGTTGTTTTTGCGAAGCCCTAGGAATTGCCCAGCCAAAGGTCGACCAAGCGTCACGAACGAGTCCGTCATGTAGCGTGCTCTTTGCCCATGTTTGCCGAAATCGGCTTTCCATTCTTCTTTGCCAGCAGTAGATGTTGCCGTGGCGCAGTCACTGCGCAGTACCATTTGGGGCCGTCACGCGAGCATGTCTTTTCAAAGATTGTAGCCTCCTGCTTTGCTGCAGCTTGTATGTGGCTTGCCCAACGTGTCGTTAGCACGAAGCGTGGGTGCAACCATGTTATTCCGTAGCGCAACTCATGGCATGGCATGGGCCAGGCATGCCACGCAAAAGGGATGCATTATTTTGGCGGCGTGACCGCGAAAACGGGGGCATGCAAGGCACCTTCAACGTTTTTGCATGCTTTGTACCTACAACTTTACAGGTTGGGGGAGCGTACCCGCACGCCTAGCTGCACGGTCAAACCTTTTTGGGCCTACCCCCCAAGTCCCTACAACATTTCCTCAGCCTGACAATCAACAAGTTTGTTTGGGTGGGTCTCATGAGGATTTGCCTTCGCCTGCCACCTGCCGCTCGCCTTTACCTTGTTTCGGGGGTTTCACATGGAGCCGATTTACATGCTTAAAGCCGCCCTGAGCCCCTACTACAGCCACCCCGGGCAGTTGGTACATCATGGCGCCGTCCCATGTGGATTCGGCTATGCCAGCTAGGAGGTGTTTTTCCTCCCTCGTATCCCATGCTACGAGGTATATCGGCGTGGCCGCGCATGTGGTTGAATGAGTGACTGCCTGGCCCCAATCTGTTTGGGTTACCAGCCGTTTCTCGCGACGTCATTGGATCCATTGCCTGCTGTCTGTTTTTATACTCAGCCGCGGCATGACAATTGTTGCTTTAGACACCAATCAGCTTCCCCGAGGCTTCCGGAAGCATGCGTCTCCAAAAAACAACTCCGCCATAACGCACGTTTTGCACGTCCGATTGCCAGAAGACAGCTGCAAATTTCATGTTATACGTTCTTTTACAGTGGCGCATGTCCGTTGTACATTAGCGCCGATGAAGATATGTTGGAAGTGCTATTAGCAGACAAGACGCACACGTACTTCGGGCGCCCATGTTGTCTGGGGAAGGTTCATGAAACACAGGTTTTTTTTTGATGTGTTGCAGATGCGCATGCTGCTGCGTTCAATTGTTAGCTGGCGACGTGTGGATGGTGAGCCATGATCTGACACCAGGCGTGTATAAAGCCACGTGTCACCTTAGCCCTTCAACAACATTGTTGGTTGGCGACGTGTGGATGGTGAGCCCTGGCCTGAGGAAATGGCACGTATGAACCAACGTGTCACCCCAGCCTTTCAACAACATCCCGTGCTGTCAAGGCAGTAAAATTTTGCGGCAAGCATTGCGGCAGGTCAAGAGGCAAATCTTGTCTGCAATGGGGTCCTGTGCATCGGTGGCGGACCGACTGTACAAAATGGGATGATCGATTGTCAAAGTTTGCAGCCCAACGATTACCAAATTATGTGAGTTTGGTAAACAATGCAGGTGATGCACGGTAGAATCCCAAACGAGCTGAATACTTGGAAATTTTCAAAAGGGAAAGCAACGGTAAGGCGAAGTTCAGGGTCAGTTTGCGGCGATTGCTTGCGGGGTGGCTTGGGCAAACGCTACGGCAGGCATGACGAGGCGCCATTGCAAACTTGTCACGGGACATGTGCTTCCAGAAAGAACGGAGTGCATAGTTAGTTGTGTCCTTTAATTGCAATTTTGGACAAATCTTGCTTGTTTCAAGGTGGTCGAGGGACGTCGCAATTTTTGTATGCTTGCTCGTGCAAACCGGGCCCAATCTGCCACTGTGCCAGGCAACCCGCACGGCGTGGATTGCTGGCAGCGCGGGGCTGCGCAGTGAGGAGAAGAAACCAAACTGTTTGCGGCAGTTCGTCGTGTTTGCGGCGAACCTGGTCGAGCCTTGCCTCCATTAAGGCCCGGCTGCCAACGGGGTTGCCTAGCACGACCCGGCCCTGTCGCGTGGCTGGCAAGCCCCAGCTTCAGCTGGGTCGGCTTGGTCCGCGGGAGGTGCGGCTGCGAGCGCGGGTGGCTCCTTGCCCGCGGCTTCCATGCTCGCGTTTTGCCCAAGTGGACCTGGACATTACCGCGGTGGACCGATCAGTGTTGGGAAGCTCGCAAAACGTCCAAGGTCCGTTCTGGATCGTTCCGTTTTGGTGGTGATACGCACGTCATCCAAGAGCGCGTGCAATTCGCCACCTGGTGACAGCAGGGTCGCGCTCTTGTCTGCGGCCTTTGCCGTCGTAAAAAGAGTGCCGACTGGCCTGGCCATAGAACAACATGGAGACAGAAAAATGGTTCCCTGCGATTTGGGTCGTCTGTTGCCAACCGAGCGTTGCCTGGGGCTTTGGACAGCAGCGTCCACGGTGCCCGCAAGAAGAGTTTCCAGCCATAGCGTTCATCGTCCTCGCTGGCTGCCGAAAGTATGCTTGCCATGGCGACCCGCAGAGCGTTACGCAATATGCCTCGAAGCTGGCGCGGCGGCGACTGCAAGGTGTATACCCGCTGCTGGATTTCGGCTGTAAGATCCAAATCCTGCAATTCGTTGAGGAACGTGCGGATGCCGTGTCGATGAGATTGCGTCGGCCCTGTTGGCTGCGGTGTTGCAACATCGGCTACGTTGTTGCCGCTGCTGCCGTGTTGCGCCGCTGCGTTCGCGACAACCTCGCCCTTGGGCTGAAGCGGCCGCCGCGTGGCTGTGGGTGGTGGCAGCTGGAGTCTCGGATTGCGGCAGCCTCTCGCGCTATGTCAGCGGCCCGCAACTAGCCCGCAACGCAAACCAGCAGTGCTGCTTACGAACTGGCCGCGAGGTAGTATTGCTCAGTGACGAGGGCCTGCATGGCGGATTGCGGGGTTACGTTCGAGTGGGGCGATGCTGTCTGCGCAAAACGTGTGGGAACGGTTTGCCTCGTGGCTGCCGACCCTGATTGCTCGAAATACCCGCCGGCAGCCCCCCACAAACACCACCGGGCAGTTCCACGGCCCGCTTGGACGTCCAGAGCTCGCTCGCCCCGGCAGCTTGGAACCCTGCCGCAGCCAAACAGCCCGTGGCCGGACATGTTGGCTGCGTGTGGGGAAAAAACGCCGGTCTGGGCCTCGTTCCTGTTCGGGTGTTGGCTCCCGTATACGAGGTGCCCGCTCTCCTGTCAAAATGCCGCTGCCTCGCAAGGCGTTGCTCACGAGTTCGCGTTGGTTTAGCAGGGCATCCGTCCACAGATGTCTGGGCGGTCCGGGATGGCTAGCTTCCAACTACCCTGGTGCCTTTGTGGATAATGTGGGTGGCATTTCTAGTAGGGGAGCCCTACCTTACGATCCTTACGCCAGTTTACCCCCTCCCCTGCTGCGCAAGCGCCACCGTTTTCCGCATGGGATCGGGTCAGTGACACTTGTCGTCCCAGGGGTTTGTTGCCCTCGGGGCGAACCGGAAAATCGGCCCAGATCTGCTGCGTCTGAGTGCGGCCCCTGAACTAGGCATCCGAAGGTCGGCCTTTCAAAAATCTGTGTCACTGCGGTACGTGTACCCTCAGCGGCGGTGCCTGTTCTTGCCGGAAAAGCGACTGTCATCCCTGTCCTGCGGCTGGGTGGGGGTCACTTCGTCGACCTCCATGGCCGACGCCCCACCGCTGGAACACGTGCTCGGGCGTCGGGGCGCAGATGCCGGCAAGCAGGCTGCCATTCCGGGCGTAGCCAGCCTTGCACAGGCGGCGCAGCTCAAGATTGGTAGCCTTGTAGTGTAGTTCGGGCTGGACCAAAACCCCTCATGCAGGCATAAAAGTCCGCAG
>CAJNIZ010007225.1:11098-51374 GCA_905231905.1 Symbiodinium pilosum
ATCTAGTGCCGAGACGAGAGTCGTGACGACGGCGAGCTGGACCCCACCCCACAACGGAAGTCCATTTGCGATAACCTCTAGGCGTCGGTCAACATGACTTTTGTTTTACATGGAAAGGATCAACATCATTATCTTGGACGCGTCCTTTGTGGTAATTTGCGCAACGGCAGCGCAGCAGAATGTTCACATCGGATCCGCGTTGCGTGGAATAAATTTCATGCTCATCGGCATACGTTGCTGAATAAACATGTCTCCCTCAAGAATCGTTTGAGGCTTTTCCAGGCGGTGGTTTGTCCTGCCGCGTTATATGGATTGTCAACTTTGCCATTATCCGAAAAGCAGCTTGCAAATTTGGACGTTGTTCACCGTCGTATGCTACGATCCATTGTTGGTTGGAGGCGTGAGAGTGGGCAAGTACCATGAGGAGAATGAATGCTCGGATTTCATATGCGATGTGCCAGTATCTGATCGCCAGCTGGACGCAGCAGTTGCGCAATCGTAAATTTACATTGGCATCAACTTTTGCCAGCCGGAGTGGATGGCACACTCACGCCATCAAATGGGTTCCAGCAGCGAATTAGTGGCATAATTTCACACAAATGCCTCATCGCAAACAAGGACGACCGGCAACACCATGGGATGATGATTTACGAAGCTTTGCTTCCAATTATTTCGGTATTGATGACTGGCGTGACTGTGCTACATTCTCACAACAATGGAGTGTGCTACGGAGACATTATGTGTTTTAATGGTAAATGTTCTGCCTGACCATTCCCCATGTCCTCATAGGACCGTAGTCTTAGCGAGGCGTCAAACAGAGAGATAGCTTCACGTGGTTTCACTGAGACTCGAACGGGCGAAAGTGAAAGTGAAAAGTTTGGTGGGGCGCCACCGACGAAGTACACCTGACCTGGGGACACTATGTGTGCGTGCACGCATGCTCACACGTCGCGTGCGAGCACTGTGAGCCTTGCGCGCTCCGTTTCGCTACGGAGTCCCATCAGTCTACAATAGTGGTTAGCGTGGATGGGGTCGGAGCCTACGATCACATCTCCCGCAGTTGTATGTTCCAAGGTTTCCGCGATTGCCCAGCTTTGGCGCCCCTCATCCCTCTTGTCCGCATGTTCTATGGCGGGGAGAGTGAGTACCTCTTTTATGACGAATCTGGCCAGGCCCACACCGTATCCCAGGCGGAAGGTAGCGAACAGGGTGACCCGTTGATGCCCGGACTGTTCGCGGTCGGCATCCACTGCGCATTGCAGACGGCCCGTTCCACCTTCCGCCCGGGTGAGGACTTGTATGCATTTTTGGATGACACATACATCACGTGCCCGGCCGAACGCGCAGTCCCCACCTTCCGTGCCCTCCGCACTGCGTTGGCAAAGCACGCCAACATAGATTTGAACCTCGGCAAAACGCGGGTTTGGAACGCAGCGAGCAAGGAACCGGAGGGCCTTACGGCGGAACTTCCGCCGTTGCCTGGGCGCCCCCCATTATGGGTTGGCGCCCCCTCTCTGCCGGCAGAACAGCAAGGCATGGTGGTGCTGGGCACGCCGTTGGGTAGCGACGCTTTTGTTGACGCGTTCTTGAAAACCAAGACGGAGGTCCACGCGTCCCTCTTCTCCAAAATCCCCGCCGTCCCGGACCTTCAGGCAGCTTGGTTGCCGTTGCTCATGTGTGCGGCTCCGCGGTGCCACTACCTGCTCCGCGCATTGCCGCCCTGCTCCACGGCGGACTTTGCCCGCCGCCATGACGAGGCGGTTCTTGCTTGCCTGAGGGCACTGTTGGCGAACGGTGCGCCACCCGTGTTGGACGGCCTCACCGCCAGGCGAGCGCATTTGCCTTTACATTTTGGCGGGCTCGGTTTGCGATCCGCAGAGGCCACGCGCTTGGCGGCACATTGGGCCTCTTCTCCAGCAGCGACATCCTGGAATCGTGGAAGGCCCATTGGCCCAGGTCCGGTCGCAGCAACAGCAACAAGGCTGCCTCTTGCCCTGCCTGGGCGCCGCCCTAAACGCAGAGTCGAGTTTGCAGATGGCTGGCTTTGACGCCCCGCCATGGCAGCAGCTGGTCGAAACCTCCCGCCCTGAAACATCGGCGGCACGGAACTTCGGGGACCCTTTGCGTGGATGGCAGAGTGCCGCCACGGCATGCTTGGATGCAGCGGCGCGCGAAAGCCTCCTTTCTGACCTTGAGCCGGCTTCGCGCGCGCTTCTGTTGTCCCAAGCTGGCCCTGGCGGCCCGCGGGCCATCACAGCGCTCCTTACCGCGCCTGAACTCCGCATGCCTTCTGAATGCATGCGCGTTGTCCTGTTGCGGCGTCTAAGGCTCCCGCTGCCGCACATGCCCAGGCATTGCCGCTGTGGCGGTGCTTTGGATGAGCTCGGGGACCACCGGGCAGCCTGCCCTGTGGCAGGTGTTCTGGGCCCGCGAGGCGCGCCACTTGAACGGGCCGCCGCCAGGATTTGTCGGGAAGGCGGGGCCCGGGTGGCGACAAATGTCTTGTTGCGTGACATGAACATCGATGTCCCGCTGGCGGACGCCCGCCGCATTGGGGTCGACACAACCTTTGAGCCCTGTGTCGCGGGATGGCTCTGCACGCGCGGGGGCCGACCGCGTCCCCGGCAAGGCCGCGGTTGATGCGGGGCGACGCAAGCGCCACACCACCTACCCTGAGCTCCTGGCGGCCCGACCTTGCCGGTTGGTCGTCCTCGCAGTTGAGGTTGGCGGCCGTTTCGGCGCCGAGCTGGCGGACTTCCTCCGCCGCTTGGCGGCCTCGAAGGCTCGCGCAGCCCCAGTGCGACTCCGGGCAACGACGCGTCAGGCGGCAAGCCACCGCTGGGCGGGAATGCTGGCTGTGGCCGCCTAGCGGGCATTGGCTTGGTCATTGCTGGAGCTTCCCTTTCATATGGCGGACGAGTGCGATGGCGCCGAGCCGCCTTTGGCTGAAGTGTTGGCGGATGCTCGCCACACCTTCCCAGTGATGACCAGCCGCCTGCCAGCCCGCCAAGGAGGCTGAGGCGGTAGACCGGTAAACGTAGGGTCTCGCGCATGACGGGAGGGAGAATTGTGCAGGTGCCAAAGTTATCACGGTCCGTCGGCATGCAGCCTCTTGGCCGCGGTGCGCGCTCCAGGCCTGGCCGAGGGCAGCAGTGCGGCTGAAGTCGTGCGCGCCTGCACGGAGCTGGGCAACCTACCATCGGCTATCGCCCCATTGCCGGGCGCCATCGGTGCAGTCGCGGGCGCCGGCGGCTATGCGCCTGCCGCCCTGTCAGCCTTCTTGCAACTGTAAAGGGGCGTAGTGCTGGCCAGCGCGGCGGCGCTCGCTGACTTGCACCATCAGGCCCAGGCATGGCGCAACGCCGGCCAGGCTGGGATGCCGCCAACAGACAACATCCTGACGGCAATGGCGGCCGCGGCCGGCGCGGGGGCCGCGGCCGGCGCGGGGGCCGCGGTGCCGTCGCGCCGCGTTTCCACGCGACATGCAAGTCCGGCTTGTTCAATGCGTGTCTGGCCCAGGCCGTGGTAGACTATCATGCGGGGTGCCAGCAGGAAAAGTTTCAAACCTGCCGCGACCGTTTTGGGCTGTTTGCCCCTGGTTAACCTTAAGCCTTCCTGAAAGGCCTGGCGCCATGCACCGCGGACGAACGCCGGTGAGCTCTGTAGTGTGAACACGCGGCGGCACAACCCCGCCTCGAGGTCCAAGGCTTCGAGGTGACGGCCGGCGGGTGTGGGAGCAGCGCTGGGCTCGTGCGGTGCAGGTGGCTCATTGATTGGCCCTGCTTCGTTCAAAATCACGCCCGCTCTTGCGACCTTTGGCACGGCCTCCCCTAAGAGGCCCGTCCGGCGCCGCTGCTGAACAAATTCCGCGTCCTCCTGGAAGATGCAGAGGGCACCGCCCGCTTCCATCACGCAGCCTGCTGCCTGGTGCAGGGCCTGGTCCCCTCAGACGTTGTTGCCGGATTGCGCATTGGCCGTCTTGTTGCCCTCAGCAAGCTGTCCGGGGGTGTGCACACTCTAGACATGGGAGACGTATTCCTGCGTCCGGTCTGTTGAACTTGCGCTCAGCAAACGGCCGAGGTTTTCCAGACAGTTTGCACACAATTTCAATACGCGCCGTCTACCTGGGCAGCTCTTAAAGGCTTAGCACGCGCGTTGCACTTGGCCATGGAGTCGGGCAGGGGCACCACTGTGCTCCTCAGCATCGATGGCATTGGCACCTATGATCATTGCCCGGATCGCCATTTGCGAAGGCTTGAGGCGGGATGCGCGGTTGGCGTCCCTCATCCTGTTCGTCCGCCTCTTTTACGGCGTGCAACGTACATACCTCTACGATGACGCGGATGGGGGGGGCCCACACAGTCGAGCAGGCGGAAGGAGGCGAGCAAATCGTTTGATGCCAGGTCTATATGCCAGGCGTGGATGGAGTTCTGTTGGCGAACGCCGGTTTTGCCCAAGGCGGGGAGCTCTATGCCCTGTTGCGCCGAACCGGGCACTAAAGGTCCGAGGAACAAAAAAAGCATCGTCATCGACCAGGAAAGTTTCACAAATCAAACCATCAGGCTTCGGTGCTCGGTCAGCGGATGAATTTCACAACGCGCACTGCAGAGATGCCCGGGTTGATGGCAGAAACCCTGTCTTGCATTCTGAGCTTGTCTTGCTTTCCGAGCCAATCATCCAACCCAACTGTTGCTTTTCTGCGACGATCCAGATGATGTGGAATGCAAGACTTCCCATGGCTAACAAATGCGCCCCCGTCACCCGCCGATGTTCAGTTCCATGTCGGTGAGCATAGCCTCCCCCATGTGCGCACTGACACTTATTCGCGGGTCACATTGCATGAGCGTCTATGCTGGGCATCCTATGTTGACGGGCTTTTAGCGGCGAATGCGCGATGGCTGCATGCTTTTCATGGGCAAACTCAGCAGTTTTGCCATTGTTTTCGTGGAGCGAGTGTAAAGGCGCTAGACTTTATCAAGCTAGTCGCGCAGGCATGACAGTTAGGGGAAAAATATTTCGAACATACGTGCGCCGTGCTGTATGCTTTGGTCTGGAGTTCGTGCCCCCATGCGGTTATCTCACGTGGCCTGCCTGCCCTTCTGCACGCCATACGGGGGGGGCCGTATTTGTCAATTTCGGACAGCCCGCGGAGCAGGAATGTATACAGGGGGGGGGTTCATAAACCTAGGCTCAGAAATAGAGTGGATTCGATTTCGGTTGTGCAATCTTGTGCATGGTTGCATTGCGTATGTAGTATGACATATTTCGGTCACCTTAAAAGGTACAGTCCTGAGGTAGCATGTTGGGGGTTCTTTTTTTTTTTTTTGCGCGCAACTTTTTCCGATCCGCGGCGCGGTCCCTGTGCTGTCAACACGGGTTGCACGGTGGCTTTAGTGGGGGCCCTGCGGCATGCCTGCTGGCAGGGACGGGGAGCTGCCAGCACACGTCGGCCAAGACTTCGTGCAGCTCGGGCGCTTCCCCTGCGACGTTGCACTCCCCCGCCAGCGGGAGCTCCAACAGCGAGGCCGCGAAGGCGCTGTGCACTGCAACCGCAAGGCGCCCGGACCATCGCGCGACCCACGCGGACTGTGCTGCGGGCCGCATGGGCGCGGGGGCGGAAGATGCCCTGTGGCGCGCGAGCAGCCGCCGCAACCAAGTGGCGGCTTCGGCTCCGAATCGGCCCCCAACCTCGACCCCAACGACCACCAAGCGGCAGCGACGGGCGCGCTCAAGCTCGGGGTACGTTTGGCGCGGCTGCTCCAATTAGCGCCCGGCCTGGCTGGACGTCTGCCCCAGGTTGCGCCTCCCCGTTGCGGGTGACCGGGCTGACGATGGTCACGTCGACATCCTGCTGCGAGCCGTGCCAAAGTGGTAGCCGTTGGCAACGACTTCGATGCGGCGGTCGTCCGTGACCGCAACATCGATGTTCATGTCCGCGAGGCGTACTTTGCGGGCAACGCGAGCCCCGGCCTTTTGGCAGACACGCGCGACAGCTCGCTCTAAAGGCAGCGTGCGCGAGGCCAGCACTCCTGAGTTGGCGCATGCTGCGCGGTGGTCCCCCAGCGGGTCCAGGCATCCTCGGCAGGCACATGCGCGTGGAGCGACAGGCAGGGGCAGTCGCAACCAGCGCAGAAGGACGATCCGGAACTGTGGCGAGGGCAGGGTCAGCTCGGATGAGGTCGGGAAGACCGTGAGTGCACGCGCCGCGTGTGGCCCGGCCTGCGACAGCAGCAGCGCTCGTGATGCGGCATCGGTGAGAAAGATGCAACTCGAGCGCGTGCACGTCACCGGCGGCCGTGGCCAACCGCTGCCACCCTCGCATTGGGTCCCCGAATTCCCGATCTGCATGGGCAGCTTGATCGGTCTGTATGGCCCCCCAGTCAGGTGCTGCATACCCTTGGCCGCAGAGGCAGGCTGCCGCATGCTGCAGCAAAGGGCGCCGGGGAGTCGGGACGGCCGGCTTGCAAGTCCTGCGCCAAGCGCGCGGCGATATCAGGCGCGCGCGCGCGGATGGCGGGAAGGTTGTCAGCCCAGGAGGCCTAATAGGCTGCTGGCGCGGTCTCGACGGCCGACCGTAGGCCGAGTCCGCCAAAGCGAAGGGGAAGGTGGAGAGTCCGCCTGGCCTGTTCGGGCAAGGGTTGGCCTGGCACCTGAGACAAAAGGGTGGCCAGACCGCCGCCGGTCACCTGAAGAGGTACACTCTTGGGGTAGCCTTTTGGGGGTCCATTTAAGGTGACCGCCGCCCAACCACAAAACCTCAGATTCTTTGTTGGGGTGTCGTGTACACATTACCTAAAGAGCGCGATTGGGCAAACGGGCATCGGGAACCAGTAGCGCAGCCAAAATGTATACACCTCCTCCTCGCCCCCTGATTTTTTCTGCGATGTCTCTAAGCATTACCATGGAAGTCTGGCAGAGCTGGGCAAAAAATACGTGGTATACCCCTCCCCTCTATACATTTTGGCTGCTTCATAGCGTGCACCTGCTGCAATCCACAATCCTGACCACAACAGCAGCCCAGGGCTTAGGGTTTAGGGTCTAAGGTTTAGGGTTTGGGGGTTTAAGGTTTGTGAAAAAGGATTGACAGACCTACTGGCATGCGATGACCATTCTATGCTGTCACCGGTCACCTTATACCCCGCCCCTCTATAGATTTAGTCGTATGTAAGGTTTTAGGAATTAGGTACCTTTAAGCTGACCTCTGGGCTGTTCAGGTTCCTGAGCCAATAGTCAAGTTTGCGTAATTGGGCACCCTTAAGCTCTGACCTTGTTTCTTGAAGAATATTTAGTAATTAAAACTGCTGAATAATTGCTAAAAACTTGGCGCAATTGCGCGTAGCTCCGGTTAAGCTAAGCGGGTGCAACATTACCATGTTGGCGGTCCTTATGATAAGGAATAAAATATGTGGGGCTACATGGGGGTCCCATTCTTCAGGGAAACCACCATTGATATAATAATCTACGGCCAACAAAAAAATAATCCAGGGTAATGGCCTGCCCGCTAAAATTTGTAGTGGCCATTGTTTCCTTTTGATGTGGTTACGGGTCTCAATCGGTTGATTTAAGGCAGGTGGTAGCTGACCCTGAACCCCGTTCACGCCCCCAGTATACATTTCCAACTCTTCATACATGCCCCAGCAAAAATGTATAAATGGGCGGGGGGGGGTCAAAAATGAAGATAGGCGTAGGTATTACACGCCTGCTCAGATTACAGCGGTCCTGTTTTGCAGCGCGCATTGTCCCACACGCAGCGTCTGAACCCAACTCTTGGCCTACAAAAATGTCAAAACTGCCTGGGATGTGGTTTGCAGTGCTGCCAGAGCGCCTGCGATACGATGCCCAACAAATCTGGTATCACCCTGTTGTGTTGATCCGTTGGTTTTCAGTCCTCATGCATGAGTCGCCCCCCATACATCATAATCATAACCCTTTGTTCTCGTCAAAAAAATGGTCTGCGCCGTGGTAGCCCCTTGCCTGGGGCCCAGCGCAGTGTTCAGGAATTTTGCCGTGCATTTCATACCAACGTGCATGTTCAGAATCTGAATGGTTTTTCGGCTGCAGTAGGTCATGGTGGAAAGGAATTTTCATTGAGAAGCAATGCTGGTGAACAGCAGCAGCTTGGACATCGCCAATAAGGACAACAAGAAGACGAACTGTCTTCGGTCGGCTGCTGTGCGTTGCGCATTTGATTAGCTGCCTCCCCACCCTTGGAAGGGGGTCTGACTACCATACCCCAATTCTTTGTCTTGCATGGCGGTGGAGGGCCGTGCACCATGCTTTGTTGAACCTGTTGCTGGAGCACCGTACTCCAGTGACAGCATGGGACCGGTTTCATCCCGTTTGCGGCTGGGATACAGTTTTGCCAGCATCGGGAACGCATTTCTCAATGTTTCCGAAGCTCAGGGCACCTGGCCAAGTAGAATTCTAATTGTGTGGCACAGAAAAAAATGTGTCGCTGTGAGAACGGGCCGGGATGGATAGTGCCCCACACCAAGAGTGAACGCCGAGTCCATTCGCCCATTGGGTTTTTGTGCAGCTGCTCAAGCTTCTTCGTGTTTAAGCTGTGATCTATCCAAGCCCTGCACTAAAGGGGCTGTGCTTAGCCCTGATTAAAGCCCTGCCGTATGGCAGCCGTGCCTTGGATAATACTGTGCAGAAGACAACGTCTGTGACACCACGATGTCAGCGGTCCCGCTGTCACGCGCCGTGGCATGTCTACACCCGCAACAGAAGCTGGGTGGGCAAAGAGCGGCAAAATATTGTTGTCTACGATGAAATTTCCGAACATTCGTGTCGCTTTTCGTTAACACCTACGTTGGCAAGGCGAACCTTTAGGGTACATCTGCCCGGAGGTACCCACTCAAGTGTGTCAGTCGGGTCATAAGGTTCCAAGCAAACAAACTAAAACGTGAGTGTGTAAATGTGCCACGCGCAAAGGTTGAGCTTGATCTTGTTTGCACAGTGCACATGTTTGGTCATGCCAGCGAATGCAGGTCCTCGCTGTTGCCATCATATTGGGCACAAGCTCGCGTGCTTTGGCGGCCACAGACGTTGTAGGTTGTGGATGCTACTTACAGTTCACGCATATGCTATGGTGTGAGGAAATTGGGTCGGTCAAACACGATGGGAGCAGAGTGCGCAGCGCCGTCCAGCACGTGTGCGAGTGCAAGCGGTGGAGAGTTCGAGGTTCAACAATTGTGTGTCGCAACATGCAAGCACTGGCCAATTTCACTTCCGTGCATGTCCCAAAAGGACGCAATTGCTTGGAAGGCGCGTGTTGTCCATGTCGTGATCGTGCGGGCAGGCCTGTGGTGGCGGTTCTGGGTGCAAATGGGCGGACAGGTTCCTTGGTGGTCGAGGCACATTTGAAGTGTGTCGTGCAAATTGTTTTCAAGTCTGTTTGCTTTCAGCAGTCATGACGAGGCTTTACTCCGCGATGGTTTGGCCGTACCTCGGGCTTTGACACGAAATGGCACTTGGACCATGCTGGACAAGGCTTGCTTTTGAAATGCTTTGAAACTTACAAGTTGTCAGCAAGCCAGTTGGTTCACAACCGTTGGTTCACAACCAGGTCTCCGGCGAAGATGCAAGCAGGGTTCAGCTTGGCAAGGTGTTATGCCCCCAGATCCAGATCGATAACAACTCGTGTTCGCTGGAAGGCGGATGTCGCAGATCCATCTTCGTTGGGCGCAGCATTGGCCGGAGTTTCAGCGGTAGTGTTTGCTGCCAGTGCCCTGGAATCTCACACGATCCCATGTGAGAGACATGTAGCAGGACAAATTGGTAGCGCTGAATTCTTGCGGCAGCAAGCTAGGCGGCCTATGCGCGGGGGAAAACACAGCCAAAGGACGTCGACAACGTGAGCATCTCCAGTCATTCGTAACAGGGCCACCGCAGAATCCAAAGCATGGCAAATGCTGAGGAAGGTCTCGTGAACTGCGCGAAGGCAAATTTGATTCGTTTATTTCCTAGTCTTGCATTCCATGCTTCTAGGGGGACGTGTTTTTGCTTGTGCCATGTCATGCTTCTGCTTGAGCAGCGCTGTCAGGTGGTCGTCCAAGAAGGGATTGATCGGTTAATTGTGGTCAGCAGTGGGTCGGTGACCAGACCGTATGCTCCTGTTGGCATCCTTTTAAACACGCCAGGGTCCCAGCTGAGTTGGGCAAGCTTGGGACGAAAAAACATGCCAAATCAGGTAAGCGAGTTTTCCTTTGCAGCATGTTCTTCTCAAGGATTGGGTCGGGGGTCCTCAACGAGAAGCTGCAGGTTCATAGACATCTGGCAGAGCAGCTGTTGACAATCCGTTGCAATTTGCAAACAACGTATGAGGGCGAGAATCGGATGAAGGAGATTCTGCAAGGAAGCTCGCGAGCTGCTCAATGCGCCGAACACATTGGGCAGACAAACTAGTGATGCTTCCCTTGCGCATGCAGGTCATCGTACACGATTGTGCGGGCCTATGCCATGTCACGCAACGTTGGTCAAATTGTAGCTGCTTGGGTTTTCAGGTGAGACCTGGCGGATTGACAACAGACCCTGCGGATGGTTTTCTGGAGTTGCAGTCCCGCCCTCGGAGCGACGCAACAGCCATCATCATTTAACGCGCAGTTACGGTCTGCAGGGTAGGTGTCTGTGGCTGTGTGAGGTTTAATCAAGGCGACACATATGTGGGAAATGTGGCGCGGGCGGATGTGGCCGCGGTGTGTGCCGGACTGGGGCTGAAGTTCATGGTGTTCCCGCTGGTGCAAGCTCGAGGTTCCAAGTCACTCATTTGTGTTGCAGGTGCAGTGGCCGCCACAGATCCTTTGAACAGTGGAGCTGGCAAAACATTTGAGATGTTCAAGGCCCGCCCTCAAACAAACAGGCAGCTGGTAGATTTATGTGACACGGAATTGTATGTGGGGGTGCTGTCTCATTTTTTGGATAGTTCCCGCACGCTGCCGTCCGACCTGTATGCGCACATGCACGTCCTCTTTTGTAAGATTCTGAAGCATGATGACCAAACGAGTGCAACTTGGTGCTGAAGCCAGAACTGTCGCAAGCAAGCACGCTGTGGCATTAGGAAATATCATGAAGACAAGCTCGCTCTTTAATTTGCAGACGAGACATGGCTAGCACCACCTGAGCCCTACTGTTTCTGCCGTAGGCTTTTTCAGACCTTGTGCCTTGCGCTGGCCGGTGAAATGCCGAAAAATCCTGGAGTGATTTACCGATCACTGGCAAATTAAAAACTGTAAATGAGCCATGGCAAGCAAACCCTATGCCATCATGCTGCAAAGAATGCCGCATAGGAGTGATGTCTAGCAACCTCCAACACTCGCAACGGCTAGCATCGGGCAGATGATGCCCAGCTTCAAAAGATGAATGCGGCTGCGGTGCTGTTGCCTCCACTGGACGGATACCGCACTTGCCCGAACATGTGCTTAATGAGCACCGCATTTTTGGTAATGGTAATCTGGCAAGAGTCAACTGGACCCAAACAGATGCCAAAGGAAGACAAGCAGCCACAGCACCCTCGCAGAGCGACTAGAAGAAGGCAGCAGGCACACCAGCAAAGCAATAATTTGGTCATTCCCCTAAGCGCAGCAGATATGGCAGCCATCAGGTAGGGAACAGAGTTTGCCAGTCCTCACAGCTTGTAGGCGCATCTCCGCGTAAAGCTTTCCTGGCATCACTCCAGTTCGTGCTTGCTGGTAGCTGGAAACACGAACCCTTTTCGGAACAGCAGCGACAGCCCGCTGGGCAAAATCAAATCCTCGATCAGGCGCGCACTAGAAATCCGCTGCTCCCATGGTACCGCGGCAGAACGAGAAGCTTGGCAGAGAGAGCACGAAGCGTTCTTCAGCAAGTTGCTTTCAACACAGCAATTCTGCTGCCGTGTTCATGGTTTTATGAACTGCTTATCAGAGTGTAACATGGGGACCCTCAAGACTTTGACATGTAAGGGTACATGGTTGGTGGCCTCCGTGACTGTGGAGTCATGTCCTCAGTGGCATGGTGCCGTTCGGGAAGTTTGATTTTTGTTGGCACTTGCGGAAGCGGGCATCTCTTGGCATGGCTCGCCCGTGGTGGGAGCTACTGAGGCCATGCTTGCAAGGCTCAGGCCCAAAAGGGAGACTTTTGACTTCCGGTGCTTTCGGCATGCATTCAGTGCCAGTGCAGGCCCGACAAAGAAGTCTACGACGTGCCTGGAATGTTGCCCCTTTCACTTGATGACTTTAAGCTAGGCCTGCCACAGAAATGAACACACTGATATATTTCGTGAGTTCGTTCGCTCTGTACAGAGCTGCCTCCTGAGCAGCAGTTTTCGGCAGCAGTAGAAAACAGAGTCTGCTGTGCAACATTTTGCTACAATACCAGCAGCCCCCATAGGGTGTGAGCAGCTGCTGGTCACCAAAGTTTCCAGAATTGCTTGGCAAGTGCACTGAGTGGTCTTGAGGGTGGTGCTTCCCATCGCCGATGTGGCCCCAGCATAGACATGGATATTTGTTGCATCTCAGTATTCAAGACAAGGGAAAACATGCAGGCTTATGGTCAACTCTGTGAGGGCCCCATGAAAAACACTATTATTGCTGTTCCTCAAAGCAAATTTATCATCATTCAACTTATGGGCTTCCTCAGCAGGTTTAGGAAGACAGATCCTGTGCAGGCTGGGGTTGAACTTGCTGGAAGATTTGCTGCATCAGACCTTGGTTCGAACTGGAACTATCAGGCGAAAGATCCTGCTCTTGATCTAGAAGCGGGCGGTGAGGCAGATGGTCGCTCGGCATTCATGAAGTAGACCTTGCCCTATTTAGAACAGCCGGTTGTAGAATGGTTTGCTGGTAGTGCCTTCTCATCCTTTCCTGTCTTTCGCCAGCCCAGATATTGTATATCTAGCATGCTTGAGCGAGGCAAGCGCCTTGTGCGAACTTACCTTTCTTGTCAATCTGCCCTCTGCATGTCTGTGTCTAAACCGGGCGGCAAGGCGTTCAGTGAACGCAACTTAGAAGTCATGGCAAGAGCCTATGTTGTGTCTTTTGAACAGTTCCTGGCCCCAGATGTTGGCAACACCTTTGCTTCAAATTTGCAGACAAGAAGTTTGGCGTGAAAGTGTGGCATGCTAAGACCCGAGGTGGTGAAGGACTCGTTGAGCCAGTTGGCCCGGCACCAGAAGAACCGGAGGCTGAAGGTGCAGACTCCTGTAGTGGGCAACCTTCAGTCTCGAAGCTTTGTCATGAGTTCTCAGATCGAGCACCTTTGAGGTGATGCAGCTACTGGCCCCAAAGCAGGTGCAGCTCAGAATCGGAAGCTCGTTTTTTGCTGGTTGCATGATTAGAATACGTGCAAGAAGCAAGGAGTTCGCACCAAGTCCCTTGATCAAAGCTCGTTTGTCAGTATTTCATAAGGAAGCTGAGATTCCGTCTCCCAAAGTTGGGGAAGGCAGAGGCCTCCGCTGCACGCACAGTTCTGTTCCTGTTGACAGCATGCGATGCATGCGTTCGGAGGATGATCCGGAAGACGCGAGAGAGCCCATGGACAGAACGCGATGGTGGGAACTGAGCTTTTCTATCAGGGGCTTCGAGAATGTGACAGTGGAGACTCTGAAGCTGTTCTGGACGGTATCGCTTGGAAGCGAAAATCCCAAGAAGCACCGAAATCGAGTCATGAGTCTGCAATTTTCTTTTTGTGATTGCGGGGCAGCAGAACACAGTAGTAGACTCCCAAGCTTACCAGGTGCGCTTGCAAACGAAATTCTCCTCAATCTTTACGTTGGAGAAGGGCAAAGTTTTCACCGCCGACAACCCCATACTGATGTACGAGAGGAAGACTTTCGCCTTGTCCTACAAGGTCCGAGCCCGTTTGTGCTTGTATCGTTACTGAGATGGTGGCTCCCAAGTACTTAGCAGCGCTTTGCCTCGTCTGTTTCACGATGTCCGTTCATGTTAGCAAAAGCTGGAGCTTGGCGGCCAGGAGTTGGACAAGCATGTGGTCAAGGTGGACATGTGGAGGGTCTCTTGTTGGACCTTCAATGAGTACTTCGGTCTTAAGAAGCAGAAGCTGTCTCTGATCGCAAATCGTGATCCCAACATGGAACTCCGCATCTTGAGGAAGCTCTCTCGCACGCTGGCTGCATTGCCCAATTGTGAGTCTCCAGTTGACACTGGACTTAGATGTGAGTCCACCACAGGTTATAAAAGTCCACTAAGCCCTGCAAGCAAGCCATGCCGATTCAATGGCAGTCAATGGCAGAAAGCGGGGGAGACGGGTGAGATGGGGTGTTGAGGGCTGGGAATCATCAGTTCCATGTGTCATCTGCACTCCATGGAACAGTTGAGCATGCTTACAGTTCAAATCGTGGAAACTCATGTTGTTGCTAGCAGCCAATCCAAATCCCAAAGTGCGTGAGAGCCACCGACACCACACCAGGGCTGCAAGAAACGCATCTCAACTGCAAGCTTTGCATATCAGCTTATTGTCCGACAGTGTTGGGCTTTGGATGAATAAACTTGCACTGATCAATGATCCCCTCCTGGCGATCTTTGCGTTTAAAAGTTTATCCGAGCAGGGGAATGGCTCAACACGCGCACCCACAAATCAACTAACTTGAAGGATGCCAAATTTAGCCCACGGCTGCATTTCATGGTGCTCGTATCAAATATATCAGAGCTTCAAATGTATTCCAAGGGAAGCAGATGGCTGATAAAAAGAAGGCAAAGTCTGTGGCTGACGTGGCGCTGTACAGATGTACTGTAAACCTTGAAGAGATCTTCGACTTCGACTTGTTCTGTGACAGCCTCAGCGTCTAGAGAGACCATCTGCTGATCATGTGGGCTTCATGGGCGATGGCAGACATCAGGTGAGAACTGGACTTTGGAGTTGAGCCGGGCAAGTCCCGAGTACAAGAAGATGAAGGAAGAACGAAAGCGCCTGACCTTCACCATGCCGCGGGACAGCCGGCATGCCAATTATGCATAATTATGGATGGACAGACAAATTGATCACGTTTTGGTGGGCAGGGCGGGGTTTCCGCCAATTCTTCCCACTATGCAGGTAGCAGGTAACAGGGAACGTTTACAGAGCCAAGCTCCTCCCTTGCATGCCAATCACCAAGCACCAACATACGAGCAGAACTGGGCTTCGAAGAACCTCCAAAGCTCGGGAGGGCAGCAGGAAGGCAAAGAGAAGATGCTCACATTTCTGAGGTTTGCGCCTTCCAAGGGGCTCACATCAGCGGCGGGAATAAAACTTTGGAAAACTGTCAGTGAAATGGTTGGTTCGGAGTTTGGTGAGATTATCTCCTTGTCTCCCAAATTTCCAGCTCCGTAGCAATGGACTACTCTGATAGTCATCGTCGGCTTATCCATGAACCCTTGGCTCTGTTCACCCAATGTTGTCATGTTTGTATGTGCAGGCATTTTTTGTTGAGTCTTGCAGTCTCGAGCGCAGACGCCATTTGAGTCAGTGGAGTGCAGAGGGCATCGGTACAGGAGCACAAGGAACAACGTGTTGACGGGGCTTAATCCCGGCCGGACACTTTGACGCAGTTGCAGGATCGGCGAACGTTGCCGGGGCAGCGGCGATATCTTGGGAGGGGAGCTGCTTCTCAAACAGTGGAGACTTGGAAGTGATTTGGCAACTCGAATGATAATGATTGCGGTGGGTGGCCGTCTGAGGAATGGAACCAGCAAGATGGCCGCTTCTTCTGGCCAAACTGCGGGAAGTTTGTTTTTCGAGGTACTCGCACTCACCTGCAGAACTCTTACTTCATCGTTTCTGTCCTTACTGGCAAGCCACCAGCCTTCCTTGCGGACAATGCGACGCTGGGCAGCATCTTTAAATGATCTTTAGTTTGCAAGGTGCGCGATCCCTTGCAGTGGACGCACGCCCAGGACTGTACAAAAACTAGAAAAGCATGCGCCTGCACAACCACACCGTGTCCTCGGCCGCTGTCTTCTAAACTTGACCTCAGCGACTTGCTCAGTGCATCCGCACATCTTCTCAAGTGCCTCGCATGCCTTTTAAGTGCTGTATCTTGAGCCTCTGCAGGTTCTTGACATGTCTGTGTTTCAAGGGAAGGCCGGAATTGGGGGGAGACGTCCAACCACACAACATGTTTGGTGGACCCGCTTTGCAATTAGCAGCCGGACAAGACGAGATCAGCATGTCGCCTGTGAAGGTCAAGAGGTTCATTTCGGATCATGATCGGTACATTGTTGGCGACATCAATGGCAATGTGAAGTGTATTCTGCGGTCGAAAGGTATGAAGGCATGCTGCTTGAGGCTTTGCCAGTCTTTGCAAATCTAGCTGCATCCAAACTAGGAGCCTGAACTGGATTTCCGCACCAATCGTCCAGAGCAGCTTAAGACTGCCACCACTGCCACTTGACCGAACGCACCATGCACTGGCATAGTTGCGGTCACTCTGTTTAGACGCCATGGTTTGTGCAGTCTGTCTGACACGGTTCTTGTGTGTGATAGGAAGCTGCTTATGCTTGCCCATGTGCTGAAGAGCCAAGGTGTCACACCTGAATCGATATGAACGCTATTTGGTTGTACGTTGCTTGTCAGCAGTTTGCCCATGCAACAGGCACATCAGGACTACTCTGCCTTGTCAGGCATCAAGAAATGTGAAGCGCTGCCAGTGGCGGACTTTGACACAAGCAGTTCGGCATGCCGGCTGCAGACAGCTGCTTTTTCCACCTCGAATGGCAGTTCGTCAAAAAAAAAACGCGCTATATGAGTGTTCCCTAAACCTAGGCGTCCCTTTCTGGGTGTCCTTGTCATGATTCTTTTTCTAATTTGGGGTCTATGTCGTGTAAACTACGGCACAGCGAATGAACGAATGGGTTCTGTGAGCGTTGGTAACGTAATTAGTAGTAGGCTTGCTGTACAAGGGTCGGTGCGTTCAGGAGGCTCATGCGGGGCCATTCAAGCTTTTAGTCAAGGACCCATACTTGCGGTGCACGTGGGACAACATGGTCATGCTCTCCCCGGTGGTCAAACAATCTTTGAGACCTGTTTTCAACCAGAGCTTCTACTTCCCGGTGCGTGCGTCCCGCCTGCACTGGAATGCTCTTCCGACCGCAGCATTGCGAGAGCATGAGCATGCAAGAGCCGAGGTAGTGTTTCCAGAAATGCGGATGGGGTCCAAGGTGCAGATGTTTCTAGTGATCCGGTGGTGCGCCATTCCACTACTTTTGGTGACCATTCTCAGGCAGAAAAGAAGTACCAAGACACAATCCTGAAATACGAGCTGACGAGCAAAGGCTTCGTGCAAATACAGGTTTGGGACGACGACGTGACGTCTGCAGATTGCCTAGGTGGATGCCAGGTCACCTTAGGTGACATTCTGAATGTGAGGGCGACCCAAAAGCGCACGTTACTTGGCCCACTAAAAACAGAGAAGAGGGACGATGAGGAGGAGGAAAACGAGCTAGAGGAGAAACAGGAAAGGCACAACCAGTGGTACGAGGAGCCCCGGTCCGTGCGCGTCTATGATGGGAGTAAGACTGCATTAGGGCAATCGGCGTTGGCCAATAAGGATGCTGCTTTGATTCACTTCGAGGCTTACTTTTACCCAGACTGGGCGGAAACTCTCCGATTCGAGGATGAAGTGCAGGAAGCTGATGCAGAGTCCGTGTGGGCAAAGAAAGAGGAAGACTGGACCAACAAGAACAGGCAAAAGTCCGAAGACTATGCATTGCCGTTCCCAGATTCAATTGGCGCCAAGAAGCCCAAAGAGGAGAATATGATGCAAACTGCCGACTCATTGCGACGCTTTCCGTGCATCAGCCTCCATCCGTTGACCCGAGTGGAGACACCACTTATGGCCTTTGTTTCGCCGATCATCGTGCCGGAGGAGTGGACTTTCCCTGCAAAGATGCTCGAGTGGGTCCACTGCTTATCCTTTGAAATCACACAGCGCCAGGCACGCACTGGCTTGATTCCTTATGATGGCTGGAAGGACCCTGAGTATGTCCTGGCACGGCGGAAGGGAGCGCCGCAGGATCATTCTATCTTGCTTTGCTCCCTCCTGCTTGGCTGCAAAGAGGATGCTTATGTGGTCAAGGGTACTGTCTACTCCAAAGACCCTGTCCAAACGATTGACAAAGCAGACCAGCTCATTGAGCATACGTGGGTGATGACGCGGCACAAAGGTTGGGTCACCTTTTGGGAGCCGTGCAGCCGGCAGATCTTCCACCTTCCAAATCGCTACGACCCCAAGAAGGCCAAAAGAAGGAAAACCGAGACGGTGGCAAAGGTGGGGCGAATATCCGCATCAAACTGTTGCTTGAAAGTGACCGCAGCTAGTACGTTTGGTGGATAGACGTGCTTACCGTATCTTACGGTTATGTGGGATGAAGACTCTCCGGCATAAGGCTGGCATGTCTTGATAGGAAGGGCCTTCCAGCCATTGAAAGATGCCTCTGTCAACTGATTTGAGACCTTTTGTCGTCTGGTTCTGCTCCACGAATGCAGTATGTCTAGGCAGAGGAGAACGAGGAAGAAGAAGAGGACGACGAGCAAGACGAAGATGCACATCTGGGAACGCAGCAGTGGGAAGGTTCCTGTGTGATGCGCGTGGCAACATGTTGTTTCTGCGTGCTGCCCTGTTAGGGGAGGCTGAAGATTCACGAGTTCATCTGGAAGATATGGAGAGCCTTCCGACCGTAGGACGTATGCCCGGGACCCATTGCCTGGACAATTGCATGTGTCTGCCAACTTCCTGCCTTGACATGGAGGCCCAAACCTAAAATGCGGTCAGAAAAGGGCAAGAAGAAGGATGAGGAGCCAGGTCGAGAAAGGTTGAAGCGAGAGCTCATCGAGCAGCGTGAGGCGCGCTTTTGTGCTGGCTTACATGGTACTTGAGCAAGAGATAGCAAGAGCAGAGCTGAGCAGAATGAAGTCACTTCCCATGGCTGCAAGGGCCTTCCGATTGCTCCGAAAAGGAAGATGCTGCAGGTCATTGTGGCTCTGCTTTTGCCTTGCCTACCACTCTCTTTGAACCTGAAGGAGGATGCCTTGGTGACATGGCTGCCATATGATTCGATAGAGGCCTGGATTTCTGGATTTGCTTGGGTTCTGTCATGCTTGCGGTCTTGCTTGTGTGTGGTGAGTTTGCGTGCAGAGGTGGTTTTTAACGACAAGAATGCGTGGGCAAATCGTCAAAACCATCATCCAGCTTGCATTTCGTATGAACCCTGCTTGCAGTAAGGTCTTGGCCCTTTCGATGATGGCTACATAGACACACCACGTCGTAGGACTGTGTAGAGCCTGCTAGCCTGCATTAATTGCAGAATAGCAAGATCTTCGTGGAACAGCTTGCTTCCTTTGTGATCTATGCGTGATCCTTTCGTAACTTGCAGATGTACAATTCTGATTTACAATTAACAAGGAGTTTGTTCAGGGAGCCTTGGAAGGTTGAGGCGTTTAAGCAGGGACCATGTGGGACGCCTCCAGACATGACAATCATAACCTTCTGGCCGATACAGGCCTTGGTGTTTGCTTGTAGGCTGAGATGAGGGAAGCAGACCAAGGACTTTGATGACACGGACGCGGATAGTCCTCCTTGGGAGTGTTTCCTCAACGATGAAGATGAGAAGACTTTTGGCTTTTCAGTTGTAGACGCGGTAGCTTCTATTCATGCTCGGGCCAAGGACTTTGCACTTTCAGCCAATTTGCCCCAATGTCTCTGTGCAGCCGGAACTCCGCCCATCCATTATTGACGAACTGCAGGATGACTTGCGATCATTGGCGGCAACCACGAGGGTTCATTCATGATGAAAGCTCCGCATTTGTGGGTCTTTGCAGCTTCGCTTGTAACAAGGTACAGAGATGATGCAGAACCTACAGTTGTACAGGGGCAAAAAGGGCATGGACACCATGTTCGACCACAACGAGGTATGCCCACCTCGCATCCCAGCCGTCAATTGTTGAGCTTCAGTTTTGATTTCCAGGAGTTGATGCAGCAGCTTCGAATTTTCCTAGAGATTCACGAGCTGTGGAGACAGATTGACCCGGACAGTCCCATCGCTGCCAGGCCCGAGCATCATGCTGTTTGCACCTTTCAAGCTTTGAACAATTTGCACCTGATTGCTCTTTCAGCAGGGCGCTCGATGCATTGCGCGAGATTCCGAACGATATGCCCCGGGAGCAGATGACTGACCAGCAGAAGTCCCATGCCTTGTTTGTGGGTTGGTGAACTGGGCTTCAGAAAGTGCCTTTCAGATGAAGTGATGCTTGTGGTGGTGCGTTAACTGAGGTTTTACAACTTTGTCGGTGCGCGACCTCAGACAGCCCAGACACAGGGTCACCTGCAGCTGCTGCTGGGCTAGCCATGGCTGGCCCTGCAGCTGGCAGCTCAGGTCGGATTCTGAACCTCCGAATCTGGAATCGCCATGGTTCTCCTTTCTTTGACAGCGGCTACAAGGTGAGCGTGCAAGACAAGAATTGGCACTCGACATCATCACTTGTCGGCAGGACTATGTCAAAGAGCAGGAGCGCCTATGGAAGTCACTCGAGCGTTTGTGCCAGGATTTCCAAAAAAAAGAGGACCGGCAGTTTGAGCCACTGTCATGTCACGTGCAGTCAGCTAACACCGCTCACGCCTGACGGCTTCATAATGACCATGATTCTCACAGCTTGGAATGCAGCACCAGCGACCTGATAAGTTCTCTCTCTCTGTCCATATGCTCCTTTCCGCGGCTTTCTTGCCTTTTCACTACCTGCTTCTTCTGATGAACCTCAGCCCACTCAGTGTTCGGAATCCCACATGGATTGCAGACCGTGATGCTCTTGGCCACATGCGTAGGTGCAGGATATAAGGCTGAGGCATATATGATGTGAGCCCTGAGTTGGTGACTTGCTCATCAACGACGACGACGCCGACGATGACGAGGATGATGATGATGATGATGATGATGATGGTCATGCTGATGATGATGAGGATGATGTGAAGAGTGAGTTCTGGAGATGCTATGACGCGTGGGCACGTCGCTGCAGCTGTCATGCCTGCTTCTCAAAACTTCCCAATGTATCCTCCAAGGCTTTTGCACTTTGTGAAGGAACGGGGCATCAAATGTCAAAGTGAATAATGTCACGATGGTAATTCAACTGTCTTTCGTGGCTGCGCCATTCAAGACCCTGTTCTGAATGGCAGAGTGAAGCTGTCGACGCCATACATGAACGCAACTGGATATCACACTTCTGCTGTGCTGATGTACCCTACAGGCCACTAGAGATATCCCAGATGCATGCGATACATCCTGCTGTAAGCAAGTTGCGCACAGTTTCCGCCCTCGGATGGGCATGAGCTTGGATGCTGTTTTGAAACCTGGAAAGCACCCTGCAAGCTATCAGCGGAAACGAGCTTCATGCATGTCTGTCCTACTGTGATCTTATTTTGTTTGGTATTTTGCATGTTCCATGGAGGACAGCTTTCCCATAAAGCGTGGGAAGAAGTTCCGTGGGCTCCCAGTGCATTTCTGCACGTCCGACCAAGAGAGCATCCGACAGTACCTCATGGAGATCAATGAGCAACTGAGTTTCAAATTCGGACAGGGGAAATGCTAACTGCCAGCGTATCTAAATTTGCAGTGTACTTGAAATGTCGGAGAGCTGAGGTACAAACAAATCATTGACACTGACGAGGAGGAGCCGAAAGTCTTCTGCAATGCCTTGTTTAAGTGGCCTGCTGCAGGATGTCTACTATACGATTGAATGCAGAATTATTGGCCGCTTGGGTGGGGTCCTGTCAGTCTGGCTCTACGTCGGCATTCAGGACTCTTAGAGAGGCAGAGCTGGACAGAGACAGAGAGAGAGAGAGTCAGGTCGGTAGCGATGAAGTTCATGGGCAGCGTGTAAGGGAGTAGTTGTACTAGACTCTATGTTCACCGGGGCTGGTCAGCTAATCTGATCCTGAAGTCTGCACGCGCTGCGCATGGTCGGTAATCGGGGCCCGGCTTGATGTTGCGCGACGCCTGGCCTCTGTGGGGCACTGCCTCGGGAGGGGGGCAGAGTGAGAAGAAGAAGAAGAAGAGAGAGAGAGAGAGAGACAGAGCAGCCCTGAAAGAAAGAGGGCGAGGGGCTGTAATGTGGTAGGTCAGTGGTTTTGCGTTGCAGGGCAAGTTTACTTTTGGTCACTTTAGCACCAGGGGCGACGGCCGTGGTGAAAGGTCATAAGCTGCATTGGAGGCAGAGCAGACCGCTGGGCCTTAGAGGGGGATTATATTAGCTGCGTTTTTATGCGTAGCGAACTAGGCAACATGGTTTGGTGCGTGCCTCATGAGAACAACCGCTCCCTGTACTGTTGTGCAAACGCCTGGAAGGCAAGACAAAACAGCCAAGGGCGATCCCTCGTAACAAGAAGACTGCAACAGTGGTAAGCCCTGCGGGGGGGGGGCCGAACATAGTTACGCTGTTTTCCGCAGTTAGTGGAGGGGAGCTGGAAGTTCTGCATTTGATACGCATGGCTACCCAGAACAGGGGCAGTGCTTGCTTGGTGTGGTGTATGTTTTACTGTTCATGCATGTCATTACCTGCTGCTAAAAACTGGTGATGGCCACCCTCTTGAAGAGAGTGGCTAAACAGTGCAGCATGGTAGAACCGGCCAGCGGCGCGAGCCACTGCAGCAATGACTGAGAGGCACCCCAGCACTAGTTTGTCTTTTCAAATCGTGGTCTCTAATTGCTGTTGCCGTTGCTTTGGTGGATGCTGAAGGGTAATCGGGGAATGCGCTCTCGACATGCAGTATCACAGCTGGCTAGAGTAGGGAGGAGGACCAATTGTCCAGAGCAGGAGTTGCAGGTAACGGTAGCTATGGTTGCTGTTGCTTTGTTCTTCACTGCTGCCTGGCTGATTGTTCGGTACTCCGGTCCTCGCCAGTGCCGACCTAGACTGAGACTGCCGCGTGCGCTGGGCTCGGAGCAGTGCCCCGGTCTACCTGTAGAGGTAGACTTAGCCCGTAGCAAGCAAGCAAGCAAGCAAGCAAGCAAGGGGCTGTAATGTTCTTTCTGAATGCAACACTATTCCGGGCCTCTTGAGGATTGCGGACAACCGAACTGTGCGCGTGGTCGGGGCCTAGCCCCAGCAGAGCTAACCCATAAAAGAAGAAGAGAGAGAGGGAGAGAAACATGGACCAACGCCGCAGCCCTCCCTGAGGGGAGGGTGGAGCTGTGAGAAGAAGAAGAAACATGGACCATATACCGCAAAATTTTGAGATCAGACTTGGCTTAAGTTTGAGTCCCTCTTCACGGAGGAGTGGATCGGTATTGTTTTAAGGGCAGGGGACTGGAGACCCAGTAGGTGAAAGCATGGGCAATGAAGGTGGACCAATCGGTGATCCTCAACTTGTCTGAGGGATAAGCCCCCTCCGTGGACAACTACGAAGCCGAGCACAACCTGAGTTCAGGCGTTGGGATTTCTGTAGCTGTGTTCAACTTGTATTTCCTGATTTCTGATTTGCGGCACTAAGGAAATCCAGGCGCTTTTCAACAGTCGATGCTCAGCGCGGAATTTCTCTTAGCTTGGATTTGAGTGAGGTTCAACATTTCGGAGAAAGGGAAGTGATAGCCATGCATCCTTGCCGCACACCACGACCAGTGGGAGCCGGAATACATATGGACGAGCCCAGTATACACAGGGAACAAAAGCCTGCGTCATCCAGTGTGTCTTCGCGGGCAAAGGGTGCAATCAAAGCTGGTAACACAGGTAGAGGGACGACCCAGGAAAAGCAGGAAGAAGAAAACCGAGCTACAGCGGCCAGCAGCGTGACGACTGGGAAGAACAAGAAAGGGTCAAAGCTGGCAAAGGGGGAGAGGGAAGACAAAGAAGATGCACCCGGCTCGACAACCACCAGCACCGCAACCAAAGCTGGCATAAGGGGAGCAAGGAGCCAAACCAAGAGCAAAGAGGAAGATCAAGAAGGGTTGTCTGGTATGCGGTCTTGGCATGAAGGTATCGCACTCCTGCAAGAAAGGCTGCTCCAAATTCGTGGCAGGGGCCACACTTGCACAAATGCAAAAAGCCGCCAAAGGTGGAGTAAGAGGCCACCACACACTGCTATTAGAACTAGCGCTGCAACAACAAGAGAGTGGCCAAGAAAACCAGCAGACAGCTGCATCATCTACGAGCTCCTCTACCAGTTCATTGAGCTCAACCAGCCAAAAGGATGCCAGGAAGAAGAGACAACTACAAGGAGCTTGCAAGAGGAGAAAAGCTGGCGAGGTAAAAGAAGAAGATGGGAGAAAGGAAAAAGCGCAAGCAGCGGGAAAAGAAAACCAAACTCAGCAGAGGAGGACATAAAGAGTGAGGAGCGGAGACCGGAGGTTGAGGAAGCGTCACGCAGCAACAAAAGAGGCTGCCCCAGATAGAGGAGGCAGACCATGACGAGCGGAGCCCCGACATGGTGACTGAAATCCTGAATTGGGGAATTTCAGACAGCAGGCGGACTAGTGGAGGAGGAAACACTCCGAAGGGACAATCCTCGGCTGGGAAGAAAGAACAGAAAAAGCTCGTCCAGAGGAGATTGCGAAGGAGGGAGACGGCGAAGCCAACAGTCAGCCACCAGTGAAGACAAAGGTCCCACCACCAGCGAGCACGAGAGTCGATGACACAGCAATCGTTTAGCAGTAGTGAATCTGGAGAAGGAAGGATGGAAAAGACAGAATGAGCAGGCCCACATGAAGAAAGAGCATAAAGAGCACAATGAGGAACAAACTGGAGGAGATGCGCAGCATCCTCAGCAAGGAACGCAGCCGCGGACAAAGGAAAACGAGATCCCGATGGCGGAGCAGCAGGGAACCCCCACAAAGAAGGTCATCGCTACGCCCGGGAAGAAGGTGAGGCATCCTCTATCCGAGTTCGTCCAGATTCATCACTGTAGATATGTTGTAGATGCTAGCGGCCCACCGATTGCTGCAGCTCCACCTCCGGAGAGTTTCCAAAGGGTAAACGAGAGAACTTGACCCCTAAGGCGCCAACCAGAAGAAGAACAACCCTAGGGGGACAGGAACTAAACCGTAGGGCCAAAGGGAGATTCATCACTGAGCAGGGAGAGCGAAGAACAAAGTCGAACGCCTCCAGTACAAGTCAGCGCAAGCGATTCGGAGGAGGATAGAGGCGACAGGAAATGGCATTGGAACACACCGCCTGCAGAATCGGTGGGAATCCCACGCCCGAGAAAGCAAACAGAAGGCCCGGCAACGCAAGCAGAGCAGGAAGACGAGGAGGTGGAGCAGTTAGCGTACCTTGTTATGTGGATGAGAACTTGAAAGGCGCAAAAGCAATACAGGGAGGCAAGACGGGTAAACAAATTAGGAAGAACAAGACGTCATGGAGCTAGCCGCTAACAAGACGCTTGCAAAAGAAGGACGAAACCCTGGGAGAGAACAGGACAGGACGTATGTAGCGCTGCAAGCGCTGATGATCAAGTTCAGTAGGACTTCGAACAGCGACAGAGATCAGGAAGGAGGATCGTATGCGAGAAGCGATGGTGCGGAATGAGTTTATGTCAGTGAGAGATGGATGCAGATTGTGCATAACGATCCAACTGAACCGACTGAACACAGCTGAGCTAGCAATTATTCAGATTAAGGATATAGGGAATTCGGCATGCGTGCCAGAAATTGGGGGGCAAGGATTCCTCCACTCCTCATGAGGCTGGAAAATTGAAACCAGTAGCAATCCATGCAGGGATTCCGCAGAACCCGCAGTACTATGGCGTGTGGTTTTGTTTTCGTTATTGTAGTTGTTTAACGTGGGGGAGCGGGAAATTCGCAGTTGAAGATGACAAATGCGCAAATTCAGGAAAGTGGAAATGTAGTGCGGAGCTCCTGAAACTGAGGATTCCGGGGAGCGCAGTGTGTATATTGATGTGACATGTCAATGCGTGCTTTCAGCACCTTCAGCAGCGAGACGCAGGGAGGAGTGATAGGGAACGTTGAAGTATCCCGCTTGGGAAAATCACTCCTTAACCTTCCTCGGCTCAGCAGTTTCTCCTATGTGATGCACCGAATGGGGTGGGAAGATAGAAGAAGAAGGGGGGGGAATGATACAGGAAATCCCTATTGGTGGAATTTTTATTCGACCGACCTACCAGGGAACTGTGCCTGGGGCGTAGCCCCAGCGCGGCCCTGGCTCCACCAGGACGCGCGTGGCACATAGAAGAAGAAACATGGACAGAAGAAGAAGAAGAGGAAGAAAAAGGAGAGGAATAAGAACAAACCGTGTTTGGCCATTTTGGCTCAAGTCATCTGCCGCGCTCTCCTTTGGGAGAATGCCGTCGTGCGCGGCCCTCTGGGAGGGTGGGGCTGAAGGGGTCTAAAAAACGAGGAAAGGAGCTTAAGAGCGGCTTAAGGGTTAAGAGAAAAAAGATGGCACGACTTGGCAGCAACTACTGGGTGCCACTTTGGGCCTTGTAGAACGTTTCGAATGAAGTGTAAAATCTCGCCCCCCAAGAAAAGAAAAAAAGTGGAGGGTTTGGAAGAGGTCTAGGATAAATGTTTTTTTGTAAATCAAAAAGAAAGGAAAAGTGGCCCCTGGTTGCGTGAGGGGTGGATGCCAACCTGACGTGGGGTGGCTAGCTAATCGTGAGCCCCCCTCAGACGCAGTGAGCCAATTTGTACTATGGAATGGAGCAGTCAATCTTCCTCACGGGCCATCCTGGGATGAACCATCGGATTAAAAGCGTGATCCTAAGGAGTTCTGTTTAGGAATCCTGCAGAGAGGACAAGGGGGAACCGTGAGTTGACAGCCTAATTAGGGAACAGTTGGGGAGCTGGCTTTCGGAGCTTGCTTGGATTTTCTCTACGTGACCGACATCTCTAGTCGGGTCTCGGGCTCTGAGCATCTTGCCCTAAGAGCTTAGAGAGATGAAAATATTGGAAGCCGCACTGCGCCGAGAAAAGCGAGATCACGCGACGTACCAGATGGAGACAATTCAGTGCAAGTGATTGCGAAGATGCTGACAGTAATTGCGTGCAGTGTGCCAGATGTGAACGTTTTGGAACAGGGTACGTTCCAAGTCAAAAATTTTGCTCAAAATTTCCGTCTTTAAACGGGCCCTGTGCTTCAAACAGCTGTTTACGAATCAAGCTTTCGCGCTTGCTTGCTTAAAGCTTGTGTTTAAGAGTTTCTGCTTTGGTTCTTGTCTGGCGGTGCCCCCGGGCCAGGCGCAAGAAGCCCAGCAAAAATCAAAGTCACTTCAAGTAAAACGAATAATCAAGCCAAAATAAACAAAATCACCCCACTCATTTGGAAAACACGGCTTGTCAAGGTGTTACGACAGCTCTGTGCGAAGTGCGCAACAAGAAGCACAGCTGTCGTGCGCTGATGTCGTGAGTGCCAGCACGAGAAACGAACAACCGAGTGCTAAGGCAACACTGCCAACGACGACGATGAAACTACTGGACGGCCAGGACAGCCTATGGAGTTGCAGCCGACTTGTGGAGGCTACAGCGGCCCCTAGGAAGGCAGTCCGATGCATGTGAGTGCGAAGACGCTGACAGTTATACACCAGATGGAAGCATTTGAAAGAGGATACGATGGAAGTGATGCTACACCGGATGGAGAACCTATGGAGCTGCTAGCCACCGACTTGTGGAGGCTGCAACTTGGAACGCCAGATGGGCGTGTGATTATGGAACGGAAAAGCTGTGACGTGGCTAATTAGCCGCCGACTTCGACTTGTGAAGGTGGCAAATACTACCAGGTGGAAGCCATCACTATGGAGGGGAGACCCTCAGTCAGTTCACCAGCGTGAATCCCTGCCTGGCATGTTTCGTTCAAGCCTAGCCAATGTCGGGCAGCGGCCTGTGAGACATAGATCTTGGAGGATAGGCCTTTGAGCTGGTTACTCCAAAAGTGGAGGTGTATGTCGTTCGCAACGTTCAAAACGACGTTTTTAGGGATAGCTTTTGATCCTGTTTGTTTGCGGTAGGCAAAGAAATGTGTTCCTGTTCAGCGATACAACGCGTATATGTGTTAACCCTGGAATCCCTTTGAAAGGAGCCAGTAGTCTTGCTCACACTTTCCTAGTTGCGCGGGGTGAGAAATAACAGTGATGCGTAATTTCGGGGCAATTCCTGAGCTTTGTCAGCAGCGCAAAGTACAGGAAAGTTTGAGAAAACCCCGACAAGCCGGGATGTTGGAGCAGTCTTGAACAGTTACTTGGTGACGCTGTTACCCTCCATGAACTCATGCCTCAGGGACCCATGCTGCGTGCCGAACTGAGACCGCCTGCGCTCAGCTGCGTCCAGCGTACACGGGAAGAGGGATTGGCGGAGAGGACGCAGCCGACTAGCGGGGTAACAGTTGGGAGTTAGTGTAGTACTTGCAGATCATCGTCACAGTCCACTTGAGAAGGACAGAGGCCTTTTACTGGAACACATTCATCGAAGGGGAAGCTACTATTGCGTAGTGGGGTAATGGAGTTTATGTGTTCTGAGCACGGGTGGTACGTCGAGCATGATGAGTCCCGACTTGACATGAACTCGCGCCGCGCGGCGCGTGTCCCCCAAGGCGGATGCAAAGTGCCCTATAGTCGGTAGAAGAAGAAGACCAACTGCAAGCGGGGTCTGCGAGTTTTGATTGTCACGGGATTGTTGTTGCAACTATGCCAGGGTGGGTACTGAGAGAGCACGAAGCCAACGGAGCACTTTTTCATTGCCTCCTCGAGAACGGGGTGACCTCATTGCAGGTCCAAGATGGGTGAGGACATAGGGGTGAAGTTGGAGGACGTGTTTTTTTGGGAGCCTCGAATGTGTAGTGGTCACAGCCTCGTAGGTGACTGACGGACACTCGAACCTTGTAACATCTTGCAGGGCTTTGGGGCCCAGCCCCGGCGCTTGTGAGAGTGCACATAGCCCAGACATGAAGGAGAAGAGAGAGATAGTTGCCTGCTACCTGGGCGATTGGTCATTGCTCCGGTCCTCGCCGGTGCCCGACCTTGACAGACATTGCGTGCGGGGCTCGGGGCAGGGCCCCGGTCTACCTGTAGAGGTAGACTCAGCCCATAGAAGAAGAAGAAGAGAGAGGGAGAGAGGTGGCGCGCGTGGGCTTGCATATCAGCATTCTGCCTGCCGCTGGGGAATGCGTGTTGTCAGTTCCTGGAAAGAAGATATGATGTTGATTTTGTGTTGGAAAGGGGAAAGCAGCAAGGGGAAGCGAGCCCATCTTCGCCGGTGCGCAGGTCTCGCCAGTAGTGCGAGAGGGGAAGTGGGGAAGTTTCACAAACCAGTTGAGTAGGGGAGAAGACCATTTGGGAAGGAGCAAAGTGGATGGGGGAGTCATCTAAGGTCAGCTGTAGGATAAATGCTCCCTCCTGATTATTCAGTATCCCCCTTTTGGTCTCGTGGACTCTGGACCGCTGGGGCCTAGCCTCAGCGAGGCCTTCGGGTCTCGCAAAGCCTGTAGAAGGAGGAGAAGAAAAGAGAGAGAGAGAGAGAGAAAGCAGCTACAATTCTTGCCGTCATTATTTGAGGGGAGCGCGTTGTCTAGGAATAACACAGTAAGAAATCCCAGACTGTGTTCAAAACAGGAAAGTTTCATCAACTTTAGGGAATGCGCGAGCCAAGGGGAAAGTAATCTTCATTTCATTATTGTCCTACCCCGTAAGCTTTCAGTTGTGTGCGTGTACCTTTTGTGGAGACTGCCAGCCCTTGAGAACAAGCAAGTCTCGCCTGTTCAACAAGATGCGCAGCAGTCCGGCGGGAGTGGCTGTTCAGTGGGGTGATTCAATAGGTGCTCACCCGGGCCTCGTGGGTACCCGACCAGACTTGAACCGTGCAGCGCTCGGGGCCTAGCCCCAGCGCGCTCGTGAGTGCGCGTAGCCCATAGTAGCCACTGGGCACTAAGATGCTCCTCGAAATAAGAACGCCAAAAGACGAGGCGGAAGTTTTGCCAAGTTGTATATTGGTGCATCATTACCCCATACGTGGTGAGCCAGGTAGAAAGAAGGGCGAGCGGTACTTTAGACCTTGCTGAGAAATGCGTTCCGATCGCCATTTCTTACCAAAATTTCCAAACACCAGGGGAAACGAACAATTCTAAACAGTTATTGTATCTCGCTGTGGTTGCCGCGGCTACATGTTTTGGATCATGCTACATTGTGCTAATACCCTGGAAATGTGAGCGGTCTCAGCTAAGCATGTGAGTTGATACGCCAACACGGCTGGGAATTCTGTGACTAGTGTGAGGAAAGGGGATATGAACTACAAGCCAGCGTTTGTTTCCGTTGACACCTGGTTGGGAGAGCGTATCAACATTTTGCCACCTCACCGCTCACCGAAGCCGTGAAATCCAGGTGGCTGTCAGCTGTTGTTTGTGTGAACTTTGGCTGATGGTGGGGTGGGGCCTCATTGCTGCAAGTACAGCTCGCCAACGTGCCAGGAGTGCATGGGGGTGACACGGGAAGCAATGTTTTGTGGGAACAGTCCAGTGCGGTTTCACAGACAGTGTAGAGAAGCAGGGAACCCATATGCAGATTTTCCATCACGAGGACTTGAGGATTCATTGAATGGTTCATGCGTGGAAATGGAGAATCTTTATGGGGGCCTCGGCAGTGGACCGGACAGACTGAACTTGCGTGGGCTTGAGGCCTGGCCTCGGTGTCCCTCTCGGGGGGCGCGTCGGAGCATGGGCGCATGGTCCACGGAAGAAGAAGAGAGTAGCCATGAAGTCAGTTTGGGGGTCTTCGCTTGCAGGGGAAGGGGTGGACGTAGTGCTGCGAGAGGGGGGTTGGGGCCCTCCGTTGCTGCCGTTGCCAGATCAAGGGCGGGTGCCCTGGGGGTTAGAAGCTTTTCAGCGAAAAATCTATGGGCTGAAATCCTGAAAAGTCTTAAGCTGAGTTTGATCTAGCTCAGGGGGCCTGAACGCTTTTCATTTCGTTCCTAGGGGATTCAGCGTTTCGCTACAGCCATAGCCTCGCCAGAATATGCACTACTGCATATGAGTGCGTCCTCTAAGGGAGGCATGGAAAGGACGAAGCCAATTAACATGGACCAGGAGGAGGGGGACTTGGACAACCGACGCAAACTTTTTTCGAGAACAGCAAGACAGATGGGAGTCCCAGGAAAAGACGCTCGGAGAGCTGAGTCGGGATCGGGGAGTCTTTTGCTTGAAGATTATTCCTGGAATGCCTAAACATCGTGGAGAATCGGGTCTCAACCAAGCTGGATGCAACGTTCGACGTGGCGAAGGCTCTGGATCTTTGTCGATCGGACCAGGGAAGAGCAGCAAGACAATCAGGGAAGTCATTGGAGTTCAGAAGATAAAATTGCAGGAACAGGATAGAAACTTGGAAATGATCCGCGGCAGATTTGATGCGTTGGAAAACCAAGTGAGTGCCAGGGTAAGCAAAGGACCAAACACCAAGCGGGGAGAAAAGAGAAGCCCGGCACTCGTTCTCGGAGGATGGGATGAAAATCAGGAAGTTGCTGAGACCCTCTCCAAAGCCGAAGCACTCATGGGGAAAATTTCCAAAGATATTAACATTGATATCCCTGTTGAAGACATGTTGGTCCCGGGACTCACACGAGGATACGCCATTATCCCATCAGAACCTTGGGAATGAGAATCTACATGTGAAGTGTATCGAAAAGCCATGAAAGCGAGCAACAAAGTCAGGGACATCAAGGATGAGACGGGCGCGCAGGGGCAAGAAACAACTCGCTTGCTTCGGTCTCTCAACCGCCAGAGAAGCGGAAGCAAACAAAGTTGGCTTGGAAGGTCAAAAGGTTGGCCTTGGATCTTGTGGAGATGCACAGAACCACGGTGGTGGTACAGACGGAGTACAGGACAGGCACAGTCTGGGCAGCTGGAAAAAAGATGGCCATTTCTGCGACAAATGCACCAGCAGGAGCTGTGGAAGGACCGCGAGGATGGAAACAGTTGGACCTGATCGCGGAAATAATTGGAGCCGACAACAGCCAGGTGGCATGTGGGAACAACGGGCAAAATAGCTTCCGCGAAATGATGCACAGACAGTTGACCTGTACAAGGGAGGCTGCGTCAGCGAGATGGAAGTGGGGAGATAAAGTGAGAAAGAGTCGTGATGATGCCTTAGCACGGGATGCACTAATTGATGAGGGGACCGGGTCGACAAAACTTGATGGAAATCGATAGCGTAATGTGTCGACATGGACTATGAGCCCTTTGGCATGCTGCTGTGTCACAAGCGCAGGAGTCACCCAAGTAGGGAAAGGGCCCATCACTTGAAGGGGCTTGAGTGTACGTGTATGCTTCATTCGGGGAGGTCATGTGACGTTCGGATACACAAGTTGTATACAGGGGATAGCTCATAGCTCACACTGCTGCCAGGAGTTGGGGAAGCCAAGACTTGCACGCCCAGTGCCACGGTTGGAGATGCTGTGACCTGCCCGGGTGCATGCTAGGACAAGTCGCAGCTGAATGTATATGTGCTAATAGCTGCAGCGGGCAGCTCGAATAGCCCATCTGCTCCCGGGTTTGCAAATTTGCATACTTTCGCGTGTTGGCTTGTACATGAATACAAGACTTGTCACTAGGGTGCTGCGCAGAAGTCGTCTGGGTGCCCGTAAAGCATTGGGGTGGCAGATATGCACCTTGTAGGACAATACGACCAGCAGCATTCCAAGCTTGTGTGTGGTGCATGCGAGGGTTAGGGTAATTGACAAGGGACAAGGTTCTGTCCCCCTTGAAATGCAAACGAGTTGTCACGCCAATCTGGATGGACATTTGCTTTCACCGCGCGGTAGAAAAGGATGACTGCGGATGTCGGGATCCCTTAAAAGGATGGGCTCGATTTAAGGACGGGAACCCCGGAACACGAAGGGACCGGAGATGCGCAGTTCAAGAGTTCAGTACGCAGCCTTTTTCTTCAGCTTGTGAAGAAGAAGTGCAGACTGTGTATATAAGCTTCTGCAAAGGGTGAAGCCCCAAAGACGCCCTATGAACTGGAAGGACGGAAAGGAGGTAGAAGAAGAAGAGGAGTATGGGGAACCCTGGGAAGCTCAGTGTCAGTTCTGTACAGTTTGACACCGACCGTTTTATGCGCGGGCGAATAACGGGAGCATTGGAAGGGAAGGGGTGGGGCAGAGAAAGAAGAAGACGGGATTTCAAGCGACCCGAGCCTTTTTCGATGCTGCGCAGATAGCGCCTGCAGCGAGGACCATGACAGTGCGGGCGCGGAGCATTGCCCCGGGAGGGTCGTAGGGCCATCTTTTGCCTTAAGAACAAAAGACAGAAAGAGCTACGCTGTTGCTTGGAGCTGTTTCCCTCAAAAGATGGCATACATTATTACTTCGGTGATGTGTAGTTACGCTGTTGATTGGAGATTTCATCTTCAACATGTTACGGAATTGACAGCGTGGGTGCTTGTAATGTGATTTTACTCTAGTTTGAAGGCCCGGGAGTCGGAATCATTGGGAGGCCAACAGCTGTAGCTTGCATGGACCGGATGAGCAGAACACTCTGAGTGCTTGGCATTTGTGTTGCGGTCATGCATGGGGCCCTGATGGAGGTGTTGGTTTGGGTGACCTGCCAAGAGACACGTCTTAGTTTCATGGCAGGGTTGAGAGGGGGGAGGTCCAAACTGAAGCTCCAAGCGGACTGTTGAGACCGTGACGCAGCTGCTTGGGGCAATGCCCCAGCACCCCTCTCGGGGTGCATAGAGCCTTGAAAAAAAAGAGAGTTGGCCTTGCCGGGGCCTGCATGTGTTCGGGGACTATAGACGAGTCGCGAATAGAAGAGATTAAGAGAAGAGAGGAGACAAGAAAAGCCAAGACGAGAAGAGAAGAGAAGAGAAGAGAAGAGCAAAGACGAATCGAGAAGAGTGGAGATCAAAACAGAAGAAGATAAAGATATACGAGACGGGTTGAGGGTTTCACATCTTACGAACGCTTAGACGCTCGCAGGGCTTGGGGGTCCGCCCCTTCAAGGCTTTAGGCCCTTGCATAGCATGTAGAAGAGGAGAAGAAAACAGGAGAGGAGAGCAGAGCAGAGGAGAGAAGAGAAGAGAGCAAAGAAGCAAGCAGAAAGGCCAAGAAAGGCAAAAGATGAAAGCAGAGACAATGCAAAAACATCAAGAGAAAACGAGAGCAGAAAGAACAGAAGGAGAAAAGAGAAAAGAGAAAAGAGAAAAGAGAAAAGAGAAAAGAGAAAAGAGAAAAGAGAAAAGAGAAAAGAGAAAAGAGAAGAGAAAGGGGAAAAGAGAAAAGAGAAAAGAGAAAAGAGAAGAGATAATAGAAATAAGATAGAAGAGGAAAGAGGGAAGAGGAAAGTGGAAAGATACAAAGAAAATAGAATAGATAAAAAAAGACAAGAGAGAACACAAAGCAACATCTGCATGAAGCACAGGAACCTCAAAGAGAGGCGGATTTCGAGGAAGAGCTGTAACAGGTGAGCCCTTTTCAAAGAATTACGGTGCCCGGCGAAACATTTGCTGGGCGTTGTAGAGATAATGACTGGCGGCCTTCCCTTTTTTTGCGTAGCCGTCCCGACACTGTGCAGTTGAGCACGCGGGCAACGCGAGCAATGCTAGCAAAGCGCGCATGCTTGCTTTTCACTTGTACAGATTGTTTAGTAGTCCTGGTAGTCCTGCAAAGTTTGTGCAAGCTGAACAGGAACGTCTCTCCACAGTTGTGGAAATCTACCGCGTCCAAACTGTAGTATCCTCATCCCAGGTCCACATGAGGCTGGGCAGCCTGCTGACAAGACAGCTTGTCAAGCGGATGATGATGCGTGCAAGGTGAGCGCCACCTGCGCAGACAAAGGGTTTGGGATTTCGTAGGCTTCATGATGCTTCTGTGATCACCCCAGTATCCACTGTGAACTGCATCTGGCAAGCGTTGGCTGAAGCTTCCTGCAGTCCGCAGACAAGAGGCAGAACGGTGCATGGTGCGGTATTCAGATTCAGTAATTACGCGTTATGTCACACGTTACTCACCAGGTAATTGAGCATTTGACACCAACCGGACTACCAGGATCTGCGTGGTTGAATGGAAGGGCTCCGAATACTATAGGATTTTTTGCATGCTGGGCAGCCTGCAGACGCAAATGGCATTTCCCGGAAGTCGGGGAAGCGCTGCATGCCCGACGCAGGACTTCTTCCAGCGATCTCGCTTTAATTTGTGATGCCCACTCCACATCTCAATGCTGGTAAGCTCGCAAATCCAACATCCAATTTTCGAGTCAAGGGCAAGAGCTCACATGCTAACATGATAAGCTCACTGCAGCTCAACAGGAGGAGAACCGTCTCGCCCGCATTGGCCGCAATATGTGGCAGCATGGGCAAAGGCATTGGGCTTGATCTCATTACTTGAGTGTTCGTTGCGAGTGGCCTTCAATGTGGTTGCATGCCAATCCTAATTTCAGATGGGCTTGCCTTATCTGCAGAAGCAAACATTCAAGCGCAAATCCAGCCTTCCCCACGCTACCACTATGTGATGTGGTCAGATTGCATGAGTGCAGTGTTCCTCGCCATCACTAGCCCATGGCCCAGGCGGATGTCGCGATCTCATCTGAAGACTGTCGATCTACTTTCACAGCAACCGTGCAAATCTTGGAAGCACAGCCTTGTCCTGTGTCCTATGGTTCGGGAAGCCTTTGAGAATCGGATGCCATTCCATTCTTTGCAAGGTTAGCCAGAACGTCTTGCACATCTCATCTTATGATGGAGTTCGGCCCAACACCCTGCAGGACCTTGTTCGGCCTTGAGTCCAAGGAAACCTTCAGGTGGGTAGTTATCAGGTCGGTACCCGTAAAGGAGGCCTAAAAAACCTCATATAGCCCCATTACCCTTATGCGGCTTATGCGAGCCTTATATGCGCCTTATAGGAGGGAACCCACCTGGTTACTACCCACCTGGGGTTGTCCTTGATGAGTGCGACCATGAATTCAAGGGCGTGAGTCATTTGCTTGGTCTGGAAATGTCTGGAAGGGTGCTGCGGCCGAGCCTAAGGCATTCCATGCGTCATGCGTCCATGCCCTTCAGCGGCTGGATTTCAACGAAATTGCTGCTTGCCCCCTGAGACTTCAGGGTGGTAGCGGGTGCACTTTGAACGTCGGATACAACTCCTTTGGAACGGATGCCTGTGGCTTCAGAACAATGCAGGGCCAGAGTGAGAGCCAAACAAATGTTTCCAAAGGCGTTGCGCCACATGCCGCCACAGTCAGGTGTATAGCATAGGGCATGGAAACCATTGTTTGCAGTTTTGGAACGCAAAGTGTCGCTGGCCTCACCTGGCGGCCTGGAGAGGGCTTCAGGGTGCAAGGTGCGGTGAGTCTGAACAAACATCAAACAATGATAAGGCTGCGTAATGAATGTTACGTGAAAATTGGAAGCTGCCTGCTAAACTGCGTCGGTCTGCACATGTGGCAGAAGACCACGCTCTTGCGTGCCATTGCCAGCATGCTTACGTAACACATGTGTGTCTCACTCCACGGAAAGGTACGGAAAGCAAAATAGATGTGGACGACAGCTAGAGCAAGAACGCAGGCCGGAGGGAGTTGGAAATCATGAAGAGGAAATTGATTAGATTGGGACCCGCTCCTTGTTCACCAGAACGCATTTTTAGGATAGGCTCTGAATCTATTCTGACAAAAATGCCGCGCAAGACTCATTTCAGCTAAGCAGAGAATGAATTCTTACTCGATTCCAGAACAGAGGTTTCCAACTAGGTTTCAGAACGGCAGCTGCAGAAGACGGATTTTAACCAGATCCAGGAACACGATAACAATGGAACAACAGTCGACAGCTCATCAGCGATTCCCAGCTACATGATCTTGGAGTCTGCCTGCGGTCAAAGCCTTAGGACTACGACTTTGTGCGTCCCACGGAACGCCGACGCTGCAAGCCACCTACATACATTTCAAGATCCTAGAGCAGAAGGCGCCATAAGAATGGAAAGTAGAACGGAAACTAGAACAGAAAGCCACCGGCAAAATGGAAAAGAAAGCAGCGATGAAGGAGCATCCAAGCAGAATCTGGATTATCAGACTGTTAGCTCACAACCGCACGAGCTGTGTTGGCTGAGCTGCAGTGGCTAAAGTGAGAAGCATGTGCTTAGCAAGTTCTTCGAAAATCCGTTCAGGCGAAGCTGGGTTCATCCATCTGTCAACCCTGGTTGTGGCCTTCGACTCTTTCACAGAAACAGTTCGCCGTAGAGAGATCCGAAGTCCCAAGATCTGCCTCATTGTGAAAAATTGCAGATGCCAATTTCGAATTAAGATTTGCCTTGGATGGAGGACAGCTGTGGAACAGTCGAAGCCTGAGCTGCTTGACATAGTGGCAAAGGCAAGTTGCAATCTACATGCGAGCCATCTGTTCCCTGTCGAGGACATCTCCGGCTTGGCGGCGCCGCCGAAGAAAACAAAGGCACCAAGGCATGCAGAGCAGCAGTTTCCTGCATTTCTTTCGTCTCAGGCAGACCATCCTCTGAGCTTTGGCCGGGCATTGGCACCTCGGCCGATCTCACTGGCCCTGGCATCGCTTGAGGCAAGGATGGTTCCGTGTCCGATAGATTGTTGTCATGTTTTCAGCGGGTTTGGGCAGCACTGCTCAGCAAAGCTCTCCAAATCGTGCAACTTGTGCTGGCCTGAAGATTTACATCCGTGCTCCCCGGAGACTGCTGCTCCTCCAATTCCAAAGCGGACGTGAATGTTGGGGATCATGCCAAATGTGAAGCCCAGAGCTTTGGGTCTAGGATGTCACTTTCGTAGGCAGGGCTACCCACTAGCCACATGAGTTCAGTAAAACTTGAGAAACCAAGCCGGTCCGCGTCGTTCGCACGGCAATGTTACCTGTCTTGGTCCGTGATCTGACCAAGTCCCGAAACAAGCCATCAGTGGTGATTTGTGTTTACTGTCTCCATTGAAGCCACGACACGACTAGAGCTGCAATCAGCCTGACTACATCGCAGAAGAGTTCCAAAGTTTCGCAACCGGCACAAGCTTCGGCTGCCATGAAGGATCCCCCCGTCAGGTTTGGACCAAGTTGTTGTCCGGTGGCAAGAGCTCGCTCTTGCCTGTCTGGTCCGCCAGCGAGGCCATCTTCAACACACTCTCTTTCACTGCTGCCTGAGCTGGCTTGGGTACTGCCCTTGCCGCTGTGTGAGAGTCCCAGGGGTCAATGTCCACAAACTTGTCTTCGTTGCCCCCCGCCTTCAAGAACGCCATCCTTCTGCAAGAGCGCCAAAACATCCCCAACTGAGGGGCCTGCACAACTGATGCGCCTCGATTAGAAGCCACTTGCACTCCACTTATGGCCTGAGCAATGGCCCACTTGGTCAAAGCCGCCACCTGCCGGATGTCACCACCAGGGTCTCCCATGACGTCTGACAGGGATTTCCACAATGGAGCTGCCACACCCAACAGCGCCAGCACGTCCTGCAGATTGGTACACGCTTGGAGCCCGGCCTTGCTCGAGAGAATGCTCATGGCCACTCGCGCATGCACCGCCCATTCAAGGCCCGAAAACGAAATGGGAATGGGCTGTTGACTCGCTTTTGCCCTGGAGGCACAAGCTGCAGCAACAGCACTCAAAGGGAATCAACGCCCACCCTCCTACCCAATTTGCTGCTTGTGTCTTGCCTGTGCTCACTGTGTTTGCCTCAGATGAATAACACTTCTGATGTCGCAGTTGCTGAAACACTGAAACGCCATCACGTCACGGGAAAGTCAACTTCGTTCCCTACGGACGGTCTGGCTCTTGCCGGGAGGCAGTCATCACATTCCAGCTACCAGATCATGAGCTGGCTGTCTGCTGGCTTCATGTGGTTTGGCCAACCTGAAGAGAGGATTTAAAAACCTGCCTGAGGCTTGCGAACTCAAGCTCAGACATCTAATTGCAACACTCCGGATGGAGAACCTTGTGGGGTTACGGAAGGTCGGTACGCAATTGGTGTGCCAACACAGGGAGCCGTGGAATCCTGAGATGCAACCAGCTGCATCAACGAGAGGTACACACTGCTGATGGGCGGGCCGCCGGAGGAAGAAGAGCCGACCTCGGCGCAGCTAGCTTAACTACACAAGCGGGTGATGCTCCTAAAGCAGGCTCCTTACGTCGACTTTGGGGTCTGTGTTCCGTTTGGCAGGAGGGCACTCAAGCTGCAGAAGTTTCGTGTGTACACTCCGCTTGGCGATGGAAGCCTTCTCATGCGGGAACTGCCCGGACCGCTACACTTTCAGCAGTGGCTCTCTTGCTGGAAGGTCTTCAAGACGGCCTCGCTGATGTTAGGGATAGTCTCGCTGACAACTTGCTTCCAGCCCCTCACCAAGGACGTTGGTCAGAACAGATTAGGCATCCGGCGGTGTCGTGGATGGCGGCTGCGGGGCGAGGGGCTCCGGTGGCTGCTGCAGAAGCTACCGCAGGAGCTCACTTTGCGGGCATTGAGGGCAACTTCGCTTCCCTGGTGGCGGCCGTGGACTTGCGCCGCAAGAAGCAGGCAAACCGGGACAAGCGCGCAGCAAAGAAGAAGCGGATGCAGGAGCAACGCGAAGAGTTGCAAAGGCTGAAGTCCGTGAATGAGATGGATCCGAGCGAGGGACACCCAAAGAAGGGCCGCGACAAAGGCAAGATCAAGGATCAGTCTGGCCTTCAGCATGCATTCCAGAAGATGTGCCTCCCGGAGGTGGCTGCAAGTGCCAGGTCAAACGAGCTCATAAATGCCAGATCTGCCTGTTGCCGTCTCACCGCAATGACGCGTGCCCGCTCAAGTGAACAAGGGATATGCGCTCGACTTGTCTGCCCAGCTTTGCGTGAGCAGCGTTGCTTGCACATGTGGGGTGCCAGCCTTATGCGCCTTGCCGTTGATGGACTTTCTCAGTCAAGATGGCTGAGCTCGCAGGGCAGGGGGAAGGGTCGAGCGATGATGCAGATGATGCACCTTGGCTTCCGGACCTATGAGGGCGACTTTGCTGAAGGCAAGCGACTTCGCTGGCTTCAAGAGGGCCCGGATCTTCAAGTTCCTGCACGTCTTCCCGGGCAAGAACGACGTCCTGGGAAGAGCCCTCCACTGCAGTTGGTCAGGGACATGAAGGAGAACCTGCTTGCAGACGAGCCCTACCTGTCGCTGTGCAAGAAGGCCAAGGAAGGAGGTTGGGACGCGGGACGTGGGCCCGCCGTGTGGCATTTTTTCGGCCGCTAGGTGGAACTTCGCAGGACCTGTGCCGCCAGTGAGGAGCAAAATCGAGATCTATGGGCTGGCCTCCAACGACGCCAAGCTGCAAAGGCAGGCCGACGAGGGCATGCTGCTGGCTAGAGAGAGCTGCGCGCTGATGAAGGAGATAGTTTTGGCATCACCCATCCTTAATATTGGCT